>JAXGGA010011764.1:0-40000 GCA_038373865.1 Uloborus plumipes | reverse complement strand
AAAGGGGAATGTTTGTTGAAATTCTTAGATTTTTTTTTAATTAAAAAAATGCTATAAAATACTTCCTTTTTACTTACTTGAATAAAATTACCTTCAAAATTACTTACTGATTTTTGCCTAAAGCATGCGCAAAAAATTTTGGGGATATTTTGAAAAGATAAAAAGAAATTCAGAGTTCACCGAAATCTTTTTTGGAAGACTATTGCGAAATTATGTGCATTAATATTTTAGAAACCGAGTCAAAACTAAAAAAAGATTTTAAATTTTAAATAACATTACAGTTTATTCCCTAGATAACACTAGAGAACAAACCTGTAAAGTTTCTCAAAATCGGATGATAATAAGTTCAGATATTAAAGTTTTAAAAAAAGGGCATTTTAAATTGAATTTTTCAACTTTACTATAGATTACTCAAATATTCATGCAAATTGAATGCTTCTGATGAAAGTGGGAAAATATATTTAAGTTTCCTAAAGCTAAGGAAATAATCAATGGATTCAAATCATTCAACGAAATTGTGAGATTTCGGCAAAAATGGTCATTTTAACGCGCTTACATATCTTCAGTGAAAGGTATTTAATAAACTCTATAAGTTTGATCGAGAAGCTACTTCAAAGCGTTTATTTGAAATTCTAATCAAACTCAATATATAGAATTCTCCACTGTCATTAATTAATCCTCGAACAATTGCTGTTATTCAACGTTTTCTTACTGTCGATAAAACACGAACAAAAAATGTTAATCACTTCGATGCCCGTATGTTCATTATTGGGGATTAAAACGCATCGCCTTATCTCACAAACATTTGCTTAAAATATGCTTGACAAAATTCCAGATTTAGAATGTCCCTGCCGATCATAAAGCATTAATTCATGACTTCCAATTAACAGACGAAAGCATCACTGCATTTGCTTGCAATCTGCAGCTCTCAAATATGACGGGGTGATTAGCAGTCGCGTTTATTAAGCTTTAAATTAATGATACCGATAATACAGAGTGTGCAACATGTAATGGAGAGTCATCAGGACTTTGTTATATGATGTTCAGTTCTCTATTATCTTTATAAGGACAAAGTTATAATAACTGTTTGATGGTGGGAAGTCAAGTTTATTGAAGAACATATTTTTAGGAATTAGGGGAAATTCAATAAAAATATGTTTTGAATTGGACAAAAAATAAATGACATTTTGAAAGAAAAGTTCAAAAGCGATACATTTTATAAATTTTAAAACCGTTATAAATGGCTACAAAAAACATCTTCAAAAATAAGCAAAAAAGGACAAGTAATTACAAACTAAAAAATGTACTTTAACAGTTACTTCAAAACGTTAGTGTATATATATGTTGAGGGCCACAGGTACACAGATGAACGTTAATGTTATCATTATTGCGCAGGGAGTCTAGTCTAGCCACAGTCTAATGAAAAGTTAGTTTTATTGTATAGAACTTAAAACGTAGGCACTTAATTACTTGTTAAAAAAGTTTAGGTGTTTTTACTTAACCTTCTGAGTAAATAAACATCTAGATAAATTTAATTAACGAATATGAAATACATGTTGTATTTTTTTTCAACCAAATTTTGTATTTAAAAAATTCTGAAACAATCCATTGTTTGCATAATGTTCACCCCAATTGTTATTTTTTGTAATACTTAGTTACTTCATATTATATTAACAGTAATAAACTTTTACTGCAGGCAAACCACGGGTGTAATGTTCAAAAAATAAAGAGAAACATGCTAATAATATTAAAAACCTTCGTACAACCCAAAATGAAACCATTCTAAAATTAGATCTAATAGAGTAACAATCTTGTGTTCTTGTTGAAATTCATTCTTCAAATTAAAAGTCTCGAACAGTCACACACACACATGTCACTCACATTTATTACTTCACTAAAATACTAAACATTAAAGTTTCTTTTCCCCCAAGATACGAAGAAGCGGAATGCTTACTTTTTCTAGCAAAGCTAAACTTTTTTCAAAACAAATTTTGTTTCCTGAAGCATTATTTAAATGAAGATAGTAGTACATACTTAAACAAAACATTGATTCCACATATCTCAGATTATTACATTAAACGTTGATTCATATTAGTAGATAAAATCTAAACTTTTTAGTCACTGCAAAAAATTATATTTATACATTAATGATGGCTTAAAACATTATTATTGTAAAGCTTGATTAATAATTAACGGAAAAATAAATTGAATTACTCAAAATTCGTTACTCGTTTGACAATGAAAGAACACTTTGTTTTAACATACAAGTATTTGATTTCTTATCTAAAAGTCCCCTTCACAGTTTTTTTTTGTCATGATATTCTTTTTTATTCCGTTGTAATTATTCGTTAACATAACAGTTATGTTTTAATAACTTATTGCAAAGAGGAGAAATTTCATTACAAAATGAAAGTTTTAAAATTGTAATTTTTTTTTGGTCCCTACGAATGCCCATTTTCCGTATTTCTCTGAGCATTACTTATCGTTTTTAAGAGATACTTAAGAAACCAAACCCCCCCAAAAAAAGTAAATAAAAGTATAGTCCGGTTTTACAGTATTAGTTTACACTCTTCTACTCGATTTTTTTATTTTTTATTCAATACTTCTCTTTCTTTCAGCTTTAAAGAAATAATTACTTTTTTAATTGATTTTCATATCCGTTTTATGTAATAATCTTGACCTTGCTTTTAAAATAAAATGAAGAGTTAATAATATAAAAACGGAAAAGTATCTGAACGAGTGAAAATATAATTAAACTGAAATTTAAGGAGTATATATTTTTACAAATAGTTTTATGGAGGTTTCAGCAATAAATATTTCTAATGCAGCAATAAATGTCACAGAAAGCTGGCAAGTCCTAAAATGTTTAATGCTTTTTCATGAATTATATGCCCGTACTTTAATGGTTTAGTTTGAACTTAGATCATTAATAATAGGAAGCATCTACAATGAAATGATAAGTTCCCTTTCAGTAAATGGTTTACAATTCCAGCTTCAAAACACTTCATGCTTTCTATTTTTATCAATATTTATTTAAACTTTATTATAGTACCAAGTTTTAGAAACATTTAAAGGAATGTTAAGTTTATACATAAATGTATGGATCATTCGCAACCTTTACTACCATTTAAAAGTAGAAGTTGGGAGAAAATCAATACTTTGGGGGGTTTTTTCCTTATTACTAAACACAAGTTGTGTCCGAATATTAAAGTTTGTTTCACTTTTTTTAACGAATGTTTTCGACTGATTGTTTTGGTCAATATTGTAATAACTTTCCCTGCAGAAAAATCGCTATAAATATTAGGCCCTCAGTTTAACATTAAATAAAATAATGCGTCATTAAAAATCATTTTTCTTAATATAATGTATTTTTTATTATTTCTTTTGGCTCGGATCGCAATGTAATTTTGACCTACAGTGCATCTGCTAAGAAAGCCTTTAGGTCAACATCGACATTTTAGTGTAGAGGGCAAATATAATAAAACCGTGATGAGATGGCACCTGTCAATCAAATGAGAAATCAAGTCCGTTCCTTAAAATAGGTAGAGAAGAAAGAAATTGACGCGTACCATATTTGTGAGTATAGCGACATTTTGGCGATCTGACAAGTTGTATAGAAGAGTTAATTTTCGTCTGCAAAACATATTTTACTTCATTATTAATTTATTTTAATATAAATCGCAGTAAATGGCTTGAGTGAACGAATTTAGCTTTTAATTTATCGTTTGCTGGTTGAAGTTTATTGATGTTTATTGTTTTTATTATTATAGTGAAAAATAATGTATGAAAGTTCGACAACTAATACTTAAAATTTTTAGAATCAGTTGAGTTTAAAAGAAAAAAGTGCTCCAAATATATTTTTGTAATGTGATTATTTATTGTTGGACTGTAATTTGCAGCAGTAATTGCATTTGGTTGGCGAAAAATAAAAAATAACAAGGAGTAAGTTCTTTATTGCAACCCTAATTTCTCAAATTTTCAATTAAATTTAATAATGGGATTTGTTTTGGTCCTTGATCAATGGTACAAGGAGAGGTGAAACAAAGGCCCACCCACTTACATAGACTATGAGTTATCCAATGAGACATCTGCCTTGACCGTATGAAATTAAAATGTTTTATCTCTTTGGCTAATTTCTTAAATTGGATGACGTATTGGAGATGAGCAAGGTGACATCTTCAATCCCTAGAACCAATGAAGAATTTTGAATCCCATTCTTTAATTTTCATCTGCGTTTCGCCCTTCATAAAAATGGACAATTCTGAAAAAAAGGAGGAGTCAAATGCCATCTCGTCAAAGCCAAACTTTATACAAGTATGCTGTAATAAATTATTTAAAATTTTATACGCAAAAGTAACATATTGTTGCCTCAGAAAAACAATAGGATGTCGAAAATTAATGCTTTCAATCCCAAAATCCCGATACTGAATCCCGCAAGATTTCGCATGATATTTATTCTAATGGGATTTAGGACATAATAAGGTAAAGGGAAAGAAAAAAAAAAGCTTTTTACCCTTTAATACAACGAAAACTTTCCTAAGTACCTTTTGAAATGTTACTCACCTCATTTTCCTTCAATCCCTTGGACTTACCGCGTACAACGAGCTCTCAAAGCGTGCGCGTTTTACAGCTCTGACGTTAAGCCACATCTTGGTTACTTTCTTAAGACTTTTAGAGTTCTGCGCCAATGTTTATCTTAATGCAAGCGCTTTGAAAATATGTTGAACTCTATGCACGCTACGCTGCGCTTTCATCCAATAATTAGACTGCTCTGAAAAACTTCTTTCTCCAGAAGCTGTGTATTGTTAACCCATTAACAACTGCATCATTGCACATTTTTATTGTGCATTTCAGTTTCGTATAATTTCTGACAGTACGAAAGTATTTACTTATTTTCGTATAGACAGTTGAATTGTGTAGAATTGCTAAACATGGTAGGATAATTGGGTCTTAGAGAAAATATTTCAGTTTTTACTTTCTAAGTTTGTTTTAAATAAAAGAACTCCTGAGGTGCTTTATGTAACAAGTTTTAGGCCTCTTATGTTTCACATGTTAAAAAAACCAGATAGGTCCTGATTATATTAAAGGCATTACAGTTCTGTGAAGTTAGGTGCGTAGAATTAGATCAATTTTTCTTAGGTGACATCTTTGTATGTATTTAACCGCTAAAAAGTCTTAAAAATGTTGTATCAATAAACAATAAATGTTTCACTATTGAAATATTGTTTACTAAACAAATGAGAAAACTATCAAAAAAATCTGGTTATACAAACTTGTAACTATCTAATTTTGTATACTATTTTAAGCATTTCTTCTTACATTGCCATTACATTAACATGTTTAAAATCTTAAACAATATGCAATATGGATTTTTTCATCATCAGCATTTATTCATGCTTAACAAACATTTTATACATGAGATTATTTACATGGAAGAAAATAACAAGGGAATTCCGAAAGTTTACGAAAAATAATGGAAAAACCAAAGCATATTTTTTGAAATAATTACGTAAAAAGTCTTTTAATAATGCTTACCGTCCTGGGTTCAAAATTTAGAAATTTAATTAGAGCAATTTGCATGTAATTAAATAAGCTGATAACAGAGTTTTTTCTTTCAAATTAAGTACAAATTTCCGCCTAAATTAAGCATACCTTTCAAAAAACAGGCGATGATATTTTTGGGAACAGTTTAAAAACAACCACTAATTATCATTACTTTCTAATGTAATCAATTGTTTCTTGTAAGGGTATTTTTAATAAATTAAAACTTTAATACTAATATTATTAACAAGGCGTCAGTTTTAATACTTTTATTAGTTTTGCGTCAATTTTTTTTATGTAAATTATAAAGAAATATTCCATTTTGCAGCACGATTCATGATTTTCGTAAAATATTGCTATCTTTTTTTCAATTTGATAAAAATGTCTTTAAATAGAAGATGATGTATTTTTCAAAAAACAAGTACTTTTCTTTTTCTCCATTCATAATTATTTCTATACTATAAGCGTTTGATTATGATTGTGGTCTTTTACATATTTTGTCTAAAAATATTTCGGTAAATATCTTTTAAAAAACGTACGGTATAGGGTACATTTATATTTTTAAAAATGAAATTTTGGGAATTATATGTGGCCGTTCTGGCATAGCGGCTAGAAAATAAATGTTCAAATATGATTTACAAATTCACCTTAAAAAGAGAATGAGGGTGCTTCTCAATTTGCAAAAATATTTTTTTCGGAAATAGCATGATCGAAAACATTGGATGAATTATTTTTTTTTTCTTAATTTTAACTCATTTTATCAAAAAAAAATCTTAAAAGACACTCAGCGCTGTTTCATTTTCTCTGCTAATGTCATAAGTAGACAGGTTCGTCTTAGCATGGCAACTTTATAGACGACCCGGTATTTTTGATCAGAGTTTTCATTGTTTCAGAACTGGTGTTATTAGAGATCAAAAAATGTTGATGCATTGGCCTGACCGTATACCAAACTTAGTAAAAGTTCGAATTTAGGGCTAAGTAAGATACCGAAATATCGGAACAATCGATATGTATTTACCACCGTGGTAACAATATTCAGTTTTCAATCAGTCTGATATATCGTTAGACCGGAGTTATGAATGCAATGAAATGAAAAGCAAGGAGGGGAGGCTTAACAAAGCCACGCGTTGCACCCGAGGTCTATTGTACTAAGCCCCAAACATAAGTCTTACTGAAGCAAAGTTCAGCAAACACGTAATGGAAATACCATAAATCTCCTAAGTTTCGAGCAAGTAACGATCCAGGTGTTCAAACCTATATGCAGAGAACACTTCACAGTCACACAAAATGTGGGTAGCAATGTCTTCATGAACGAGGCAACCCCTGCAGATTGAAATATTAGTAATACCTATAGGATCGGAGTTAACTACGAACAAAGTGGGAAAATGACTTAAGAATGTAGCAAAATGTATGATAAAGAATACAGCAGTACACTGAGCCAGGATAGATAATAGCAATATTTTTAAAATAAAGTTGAGTGAAACGATTCCAATAATAAAAAAATAATAATAATAATAATAATATAACGTAACGAAAAATGGAAAATTTTTATTTTCCATTGAATAAAGATTCCACAACGAATCATCAGATATTAACGAATGTTTAACTAGTATCAAACTCATAACAGAAACATAATTTCGTGTACTGTTGTTTTTACTTAGTAAATAGTACTTCAGGTATTTTTTCCTTGATTCTGGTTCATGCCAAGCGCGTTTTAACTCCCGTACAAGTGTGGCTTCATATCCTGAGCATTAGGCAGCTCTGTAATGTTATCAAAAAAAAAACATTGAAAAAGACAAGTATAAATTGCTTTTTTGTTAAATAGCCCGGGATGAGTTTTTTTATTTTACTTTCACCGTAGAATTTTAACATCATAGGGCTCGGAAATACATTGTTTGGTGAATACTTCTAAACTCCAGTAGTTTCTTTCTCTCTACAGAACATATTATTTTTGAATAATATCGAGTATGACTGTTTTTCTCCACTGATTTACGATTACAGCTTTTTCTGGATTTATCCAATACAGTTTTAAGCGAACTCATTTACTTCACTTAATTTGTTTTTAAAAAAGGCCCAATTTATATAAAACAATTAACACCTTGTTCAACGAAATCTCTCTTCTTTTATAGAAACACAAGTATATTTTCAAGTTTTCTAAAGTCTAATTTCAGGCCACATTTTCAAATATTGTAAATACAAGACTGAAGTAATGATTTTTATGAGAACCTCTTTTGTCTTGATAAGGTGTTACATGAATTTACTTATTAAATCTTTCATGTGTTACGTTTCACAATCCTTTATTGAAGTGCTTGCATTATGATGCAATCAAAGAATTGTATTAAACATATTTTAAGTAGCCACATCAACAAAATTCAATACTATACAACCGAATAAATTTACATTGGACTACTGGGTGGTTAAAAAAATTAACACGTTCACATGCTTCAGGTTGAGGGCGTATGAGTTTATGTATGAGTTTATATGTATTTATTATTATTATTTATATTTTAAAATGAATCAGCTCGTTTCCGCTTCCAGTCCACCCGCCATATCTCCATAGTCTAGCTTTACAGCCAGGCCCGTCATTTAGGGAGGCAGGGGGGTCAATTGTCCCCCCCCCCCACCCTGACTTTGAGAAATCAATGTATTTACATATAAGTGGGCGTGGTTTTTGTTGTTTTCTGGTGAAATTGTATTGTGTTTTTACCCTTTGCTTCCCCCTCCCTGGAGAAACTTGAAATGACATTCCTGTTTACAGCCTTTCTTCCTTCTACAAACACGCAAATAACATTCCTCTAAAAATTATTGCATCGTTCATTGATTTCACGACTTAATTTTTTTAATGCTCTAATTTTCAGTAAAATCTTTTGATATTTGATTCATTATCCTATTAACGGGTTATTACGACTGCGAATTATTGAACTGAAACTAATAAGAGCCTTAAGCAAATACACAGACAGCTCGGCATTGACATCCTAAGACTGCAATTCCGTCCTTATTTTGGACTCCTCAGTCAGGAACAGCCAATTACCGAGCTGAAGGCAAACATTCTCTTATTGTAGCAAAGATAGCCAACAAACTGGTAGGTAAAACGAATTTACCTTACCAGCGAGCTTCCGCAAACTATGTTGCGGCTCAATTCGAAATTTGAAAGCAAAAACTGAGTAATATGCAAATGAGTTGCAGCCAACTAACTGGCAATGAGTACCAGTTTGTTGGCTACCTCAGCTACAATAAGAGAATATATGACTCCAGCTCGGTAATTGGATATTCCCGACTTCTCAGGATGTTAATACCGAGCTGTGGGTGTATTTGCTTCAGTTCTGCCCTAGCCCTGTCTTATGGGCGGTAACTCGTTGCATAATAAGAACGGTCTTTGTGTAACCAAAGTCTCTAAAATTAAATGCATACAACCATTGTTGTGACTCATTTCATTGATAATACTGCCGTCTCTTTGCAGCGCCGACGAAAAGATCGACAGTACTTTCCCAACGAATGTCGTAGTGAGGAACAACGGTAGCTGCACCTACATCCCGCCCGGCATCTTCAAGAGTACGTGCAAGATCGACATCACATGGTTCCCCTTCGATGACCAGAAGTGCGAGATGAAATTCGGATCGTGGACCTACGACGGCTTCCAGCTAGACCTCAGGCTGGCGAGCGAAGAGGGGGGGGACCTGTCCACGTACATCACCAATGGCGAGTGGATCCTGATTGGTGAGTGTCATCAAATGGTCATTCTAGATATACCCCCCTCCCTATATGGGGGTGAGATTATTTTCCCTGGATATTATATTCGTAACTTATTGGGAATAGTGAAATCATGAAAAGATATATCGGCAGACGCTACACTGTAAAAAATGACTGTTGTTTCTGCAGTACCAACTTTGCAGTAAGAAACTGTCAAATTGCTACTTTTACAGTACTAAAGTGTAAAATTGCTAATATTACAGTAATTAACTACAAAATCTCTACTTTTAGTTTATTACGGTGCATTTTACAGGTTCAAACTGGAACCTCTCCTGCCAATATTATACTGTTGTTTTTACAGTATAATACAGCTAAATTTTACGGCAATAAACTATAAAATTTCTAATTTTACAATAAGAAACTAAAATTGATAGTTCCCAAGTAGCATCAACTCATCGGATTTTGCTCATCCGATCAACAAACTCCTCGTAAACTGATCCTGTAACGCACGATGACATCGTTCCGATCAGTATCCGAGCACGGTTTTCGATGAGCTACTTTTCATCGGGAAGCGATATCCTTCCGATCAACTTTCCCGATGAAAATGAGATGAGCTATATTCCATCGGAAAACGATATCCTTCCGATCAAGTTTCCCGATGAAATCCCTCGGCACGGGACTGTTCTGCTCGTAAATTGCTCCAAATCTCATCGTATTCTCATCGGATTTTGCTGCTCGGATTCTGCTCGGCCGATGAGACATATTGGATCATCGGCCGATGAGAATTTCATCGGGTTTCGATGAATGGCCGATCATCGGCCGATAAAATGATGCTGCTAGGGTTTTACAATTTATTACTGTGCATTCTACAATTTCAAATTGGAACCTCGGCTGCCAGTATTATACTGTAAAAACAACAGTTCATTTTTTGCAGTGTAGTCTCTCACTCCCAAGGGCGCAGAATTAAACCCGACTTCAATTGATGCATTTTCAAGATTCAGAAAAAGGGCTAGTTGAAAAAAAAATTTAAATGCATTTACTAAAGTAATGAAGTAAATATGTACAAGCAAAGTAAAACTAAGATTTGATAAGCAGATTTGCAGTGAAAGACATTGCTTAACATTAGTTTTTAAATATCAATTCATGCTTTTTTTTTCGTCTATAAATAATACATGTAGAGATAACTAAATCAGAGGACTACTTGTTGCTAAGTTTTTACTCTATTTAATAGTGATATGCATTTTACACTTACTTTTACTTACTTTCTGTACTATATAATCCTTTTTTTCAAATATATATATATATAGATATATATATATATATATATATATATATATATATATATATATATATATATATATATATTATATATATTATTTATATATATATTATATATATATATATTATAATATATATATATATATATATATATATATATATATATATATATATATATATTATTTATATATATATTATATATATATATATTATAATATATATATATATATATATATATATTATATCAAGGCATATGAATTTATGGGATAACAAATTTGTTTTCTCCAGTTAATCTAACGAAATGTAGAGCTTAATCCACTAGGATTTTGTTCATCGCGTTCAATAACGCTTGTTTTGTTTGCTATAGACATAGAGAGTTGAAATGTAGAAGGAGAGAAAAATTTTTTTAAGGCTTCAACAACAGTAAACGATAAACATTGAGTCGAAGAATAACTGATGATTGTTGAGCAGAAATTCCAATAGGAGCTAAAAAAAACTGCAACGAACAAAGGGAGTTTATTTCCCCACGAGAGGAAATAAATTTATTTACGCTGCTGAAGGAAGTGAGAGAAAATTTTTATTTCGATAACTTTTCTGATTCACAGCAAGGCGAATTCAAGAAGCGATAATCAATAAAAAGGATGATTGAATTTTTTATTTAAATTAAATATTCAGTTTGATGGAGATTCTCTGAGTGTGAGCTTTTTAACGTGTTTTGTGAAGAAGTCGATCTATTTGAATTCAGTTTTAGATATCGAAAACTGATAGAAAATGCTGATTCAAATTTGAGGATTTGTTCTGTAAATTCTGAAATAAATTACAGTAGCTTCATTTAGAGATTACAATCATCACAAATAAATGTAACAACTTATGTACGAGTTATTTAAATCAAAGGTTTTCATTACTTATACATTGTTTACCTCCACTTAAAAGCGACAGAAATAATTCAGACTATTTTCCGCTCATAAAAATATTTCAAAATTGGTATGTTCTTGAATTATGTTGAAAAATACTCAGTAGTCTAATAAATAATACGTACTTAATAAAAATTATAAATATTTATAATTTAGTAGCATGCAGCCCAAAATTTTGTCGTTCACTCGACCTATTTATTTCTTTAAACTCTCAGGTGCAGTTAAAAAATAACATCAAAAATCAAATATATATATATATATATATATATATATATATATATATATATATATATATATATATATATATATATATATATATATATATATATATGTATACAAAAAATCAAAGTAAAAATTACTATTTTTAAATACTGCGCGAGATCTAAGTAATCAATGGTAAAAAAATTACTTTTAGGGATCGACTTTAATTTTGTATTTGAAAATGTTTGTTCATTATTTTCAAAAAATGTAAAAAGCATTAGCGTATTTTCTGCTTTTATTTTATTAACTTTACGCAAAAGAAGGTTTATGTTTCCTTCCAAAAATGATGTTCAGGTACAATGCTCTAAATCTGTTAATCTTTTTACTGATAGAAGTGTCAGAGATAAATATTCACCATCCAATCATTATCAACACTCTTCAAAGGCATTGAAGAACCCTTCTGTGTAATCTCATACATATTTAATACCAATAACTGTAGAGCAGAATTGTTAACCGACCATCCTTATTCTTTTTCGATCAGTAAACACTATACTACCAATCTCTGTTTCAAGAAAATCCGGAGTACCTATTCTTCCTTTTTTTCTTTCAGGCCTTCCAGGAGTGAGAAACGAGATTTTTTATGCGTGTTGTCCGGAGCCTTACGTCGACATCACCTTCACAATCCATATTCGGAGGCGAACCCTCTACTATGGATTTAATCTCATCATCCCCTGTGTTCTCATCTCCTCCATGACCCTTCTAGGCTTCACCTTGCCACCGGATTCGGGAGAAAAACTAACCCTCGGTTTGTTTCCTTTTCCTTTTTTTTCTTTGGTTGATTAATCTGTGTGCTCTTACTGTTTTATTTCAGGGCTTTGTTGCGTTTGTGTTGAATAAAAGTGACGATAAAATTGGGTTCACAAAATCTCTAAATTAAAGTTATAAGTTTACATAAATGTAAATATTTAATTCATGAACTATAGTTCTGTCCGCATTAGCTGATCTTAAAGTGCAATTGAAATCTAATTTTTTTTATAGATAATCAAAATAAGTTGTCATATCAGTTTTTAAATGAATTTTTATTGATATTTCGTGTCTTACTATTTCACATGTCAGTATATCAATAAGTATTAAATGAAATGATCGCAACACATAGTATTATATTCAAGTAGTACGAGTAAATACATTTTATATTCATAAATAATTATTTTTTGGAATTAATTTGTAGTTCTTATTATTTTTCGTCATTAAATTGTAATTCATATGTATTATGAATGTTATTATTGCAGAATTTAGCAAATTGCATCAGTAAAAAAACATAGAGCAGCATAAAATTATACAGCATAAAATTATCAGCTGCTTTGTAATGCATTACTTTTTTTTCTTTTATTTACAACTTTTACAGTTTTCTTTTGAACTTGATTCAATGTTCATTACTGTTTTCTGAAAACTTCAATTACATCATGAAAAAAATATATATTTCTGTTTTTCAGCGAAAGTTTATAAGAATTCTTGTGAAAAAATCTCTAGAGTTCACAGGCAAAAAAGAACAGAATGAAAAGTTAAACATATCGCGAAATCTACTTCTGAAATAGTACTACGCACTTTATATTCACACTTGTTTCAGTGCTCTTCTAATGTCATCATTGCAAGGGACGCAAAAGACACGAAATGTGTCTTAATAACACATGATCTAAAAAAAATTACATAACTCTACAAATGCACTGTATTTATTTAAAAATAGTGATCTGTTTCATAATTATTTTAAGCTGATCTGTATCATCATAACTTTATGTGAAAGCTCGATAATTTCATTTTGAAGAATCTGGTCAAAAATCTTACTGCTAAACCGAAACCAATTTTCAAACTTTAATTTATGTCACGTTCAGAACAAGAAAAGGATTTCTTTCTTTTTCCACTCTTCTCTTTTTCTTTCTTTTTTTCCGTATTTGGAAAATTCAAAGGAAAACTTTTTCCTCTCAAGTTTTGTTGGCAACTTATTCTTTATCGAAATTAAATTTCCTTCTCCTCCGAGGAATATTGTAAAAACTCATGCGCCTCTGATTAATCAAGAAGTGCCTTTTTATGTAGATGAAGAAGGAAAAAATATATTTCTTTTAAACCTATCTCTCCTAAAAAGGACTAAAGTGTGTTTTGCTTTTTTTAACAGAGAGATGTGATGCTTTGAGATTGCTTTCTAGAAAAAGTCATTTGTTTTTTGCTTTAAATAAATGTCACAAACTGTATTTGTTTAATGTCTTTAGCTTCTGCTGAATTTACACTGTAGCGAGTTTAGTATTTTCAGACGTATTAAGAACAGGATCTAGGATATTGAGACAATTTATCAGTCTCCCCTGCATTTATTTACGTTCACTTTGTTTGCTGTCAAAGAAATTTAACTGAATTTCTTGTTTAAAAATATTTGAAGTTAAAAACCATTATTTTTGTTTTTTTCCAATGTTATAGTTTTTTAATTTGTTAGATTTGTACTGTACCTTACAGAATTCCATACGTAATGACCATTTAAGTAAGGAAGGCTCGTATACATGATATTTACAGATATTTATGGATGTTGAAATCAGACGTACACTAACAACTTTATTCTTCCTTTTGATAATAACAGTTAGGAGAGACACATATATTTTCTATAGGATATCAGATTTTATGAAAAGTCTGCAAGATGTGAACTAAAATATCTAGAGAAATCTTGAATATCTAGAGACCTGAACTTATATACGGTTCCAAAGAGTAATGCATTAAAGTTTTAAAGGAAACTTGACTCTATTTATAAGTAAAATATTTTTATTTTCAATATTCTCCCATCTTTAAATAACGTGTACTGAGTTGAGTTGTTTTTTCAAAGCAATCACTTTATTAATATATTTTAAAAATTGTATAGTAATGTATTTTTAAGATAAAATTTAAAAAGATTGAAACATATTCACATATTTCTGACTAATATTTTACTGTCTTTAACATTGTTATTTTTATTTACATTTAAATTTTGATTTATTCTGTATAAAACCTGGATGTGAATCTACAAATGTTGTTTAAACTGGTGATTTATTAATATTTATTTTTAGATCCTTATATCAGTATAGTATTTAATGCTGTAACTGATTCAAGTGTGATGACTAATCGGTAAAACTTTTTAGTGTTATATGTGATGTATGTATGAGGACTATTTTTTTTCAAAAATAAATATTTAAAAGTAATATTTTCATTGGAAAAAAAGAAATTTTACAGTCGAAACTTTCTTAGCTTTCTTCATCTTACATTTATATTAAAATAAATATATTTTTAAACAATTTTCACACACAACCGTTTGTCTCATGACATACCCAAAATAAAAATATTGTTAACTAGTGACTGAGGTCATTTGATTTGTTTTCTTCATTTGGGGGAGAAAACTTGAGCTGCACAAGCTACATTTTGATGTTATTTGAGTATTTATTGATTTTATGTAAAAAACGCTTTCAAGGTCTGTTTAACGTTATTTTACTGCTGAATTATAAACATAAAATCTACATTTATTTTGAGACTCAACACTAATAAAATCCTTTTTAATGTAGGAATAAAAATCATTTCTTGGTGAATTTACAAACGAGGAGATGTTTTACGACTGCATTTCCCTTCCTGCAAACATAGCCTCATAAAAACAAACCCATTGAATGAATCGCTCTCGGAGCACTTTACTGCTTTTGACATTCAAAAGGAAACTTGCGAAGTAATTATAAATAGTCCTCATACAGCAGAAAAAGTGAAAGCAGCGTGATGAATGCATACTAATCACTGTGACTTCAATCCCATTCAGGTGTCACGATTCTTCTGTCCCTGACCGTCTTTCTTCTACAGTTAGCTGAAACGATGCCACCCACATCTGATGCAGTCTCAATCATAGGTGCGAGCCCCCAGCACACACGTGGGCTAAATAAAACACAAAAACCACACTATCTCCCCCTTGCACGTTGTTATGATCCGTATTTGGTGTAGTTTGTTTTTCGCACGCTGGCACGCTATTGTATATGACCTAAATGCACCTGGAGGCATTTGTAGTTTCATTTCCAGAGATGGCCTGGATCGCAGTACGAAATAGGGAAGGCGGATACTTCTGCAGTGAATTTAAAAACCTTTCAGGCGCATTTCGCGGCATCCATAGTATTTTTTATCAAGGGTTTTATTTTTTTAAATGAAATATGAAAAGTGTAATACAATAGAGTTTAATAAAAAATGTTTTAATTAAAAACATATCGTCTGCGTCTAAATTCGGTTCAAAGTTAACTCAGCAGATTTTTGATTTAAAGAAATGTTTCTCGGGTCTGTTGTTTTCTAAATTTAAGTGCGTGAAATATGTGGTAGGTATATTTTTTAATCGATACTATTTACTTAGGATATAAGTTAATGATGAGAAACGCTGATAATCCTTTAAATTGGGATGTTATAAAATATAATTAGATATAAAAATTTAAATTTCTCAAAACAAAAAAAGATCCAACATTTCTCGAAGAAATATATATGAACCAAAAAGATTCAATTTTTATAATACTATTTATTAAAAGATCACATAGGGCGAATACGTTTATATTCTATCTAAAATAAATTACTAAAACTCTCAGTCAGAGATGTAAGTAAAAGTAATTTTTAAACAATTGCAAATTATTATGGGGATTTTTTTTTTTTTTTTGCAGTTCTTTGAATGCAACTAATGCTTTTAAAATTACGAAACATCGCTTGTAGAACACAATAGATCGCTCTATGTTGCAGCTGCACCCAGACAGGCGTCACGTGAGACCTCATACTGCAATCCACGCCATCGTAGTGTTGCTTGTTTGTGAATGTTTTTTGTTTGTAACGAAGCTTCTGAAGAGATCTGCTGATCGTTTCAGGTGTAACAATCCTCTTGTCTCTGAGTGTGTTCCAAATGCTCGTGACGGAAACCTTGCCTCCTTCTTCAGATGCAGTCTCCATCATAGGTGCGCTTGTATCTATGCAACCAAAACCCCTATATCTATATATCTATCTATATACGTAAAATTATTGTTTAAAAAACCCGCATCTACACACCCCTAGTCCCTATCTATCTCTGTCTTCTCTTTCTATTGCCTTAATTCTTCAATGACATAGCATTTGAATTCACCCTTTGCCAGGAAAAGAACTTAAAAGATCGTCCACTGATTAAAACTGAAAAGAAAACTAATGGAATTCACTCATACAGAAATTTTGAAGCTACAGTTGGGGAAAACGCAATGAAAACACATTTTAGTGATAACATGAAAAATACATACATGTAGTAGATTTGGTAAAAAGTGTTTATACACAAAATAAAACGCCACACATAATAACTTATAAAATACCGTGTTTGTATTTAGCTTATCGGTAGCAGTTAACCAAGTTTATATAACTTGAATAAAAACCCAATTCAAAGGGTTTTCTTCTTCTTTTTAACCAAAACGTGTTATCCGATTTTAAAAAAAGTATCTGTTAAATATCCTAACATTAAATAATTGAAATTCCATTTCAACATTTCTTTTTAAATGTTATGTTAATTACTGCTCTGCAGTTTCTTAGTTAAAAAAACGTGAGCAAAGATCAGTGCACAAAATTATGATCAAATACTCAAAAGATTCCTACTTATTTTAGAAGTCGTGCAAACATCTTTTTAATCCTTCAGTTGGAAATGAAAATGTTTTTTTCCTGATAAACTCACTGTTTAAAGAACTATAACAGCGTTTAATTTAAAGGTGTTCTTTACTTTTTTTATTGACTATTTTCTCCGTTGGGTTTTATAAATTATATATATCGCACATAGGATCTGAATAATTAATTTGTATTAATAGCTTTGATCTTTCATATAAAATTTTTAAATCTTTATTTGAGTGAACGGACAAATTTTAATATTTAGCTCAGTATAATTTTAAGTAAGGTTAAAAACAGCATACACGACAGAAAGTAGCTCTGATGTTTTATTTCTAAATATGTCTTCCCTTTTTTATCATAAGCATCCTTGCTTCATTTTGGCATAAAGTTTTACGACTAGTTTAATGTTTTAAAACTTGTGTAGTAAAATTATAATTATTCTATAAAAATAATACTTGGTTTTGTAATTAAAATGCAGCGTAGTGTCAATAATATCTCCTTAGCGCTTTTAACGCACACAATAAGAAACTATGCGCTTCTTGGCGTCTCTTTTTCCCAGAAGTTTGTATATGATATTTCATCAAACATCATTATCGAGCTTAATTACATTAAACATTAAGTAATTACTATAACTAAGCTTGATAACAAATAAACATCCTTGTAAAGTAATTAGTATGACCTAAAATATGGCTCATACGAAGTAGTCAAATATGTACAAAAAATCTCTAAGTGTTTCTTTTCCAAAGATTTTATCCGAATACTATTTTTATTAGTTTGTTCAATTTTGAAAGCCACCGGCAGTTTTTTTTTTTTTTTCCTTTTTCATGAAACTTCGATTTTTTCGGAATTCGACTTCAAATGCTGTGTCTTTTCTTCTGTCGCTTGCAATTAATCATTCATGTTGTATTTTGTGGCGCTATGCATGAAAAAATTTAGTTACGAACTCATGTTTTAGGGAAAGAATAAAAAATGAAGCGGTTTGGTTTGAATCTCTTTTTTATGATGCAAAGTGGAAACAAATATAACACAAACGGAATAGTAATTCTGTTGTCCTATGGAGGATTTCTGCTGGTGTCTTTTTGATTTATTATGTATGCATGTAATATCTGAAGCAAACAACGGAAGTCATGAGCTTTGCTTAACTTCCAGTACTATTTCAATGCGTAATTCGTGAGAATCATGGCCTTTTAAGTATAATAATTATATGTTGATGGCAATAAGAGATGATGTTACGGTCAATGTACCTAATACGCTACACTTTGGTACGACATGAAATATTAGACACAGACTATCTATGGTATGCTGCTGCATTTTTGGTTAGCGTATCTAGTTTTATTTAAGAAAAACAAAATGTTTTGACGAGAAGAATCTTGCACATAAGTGTACCTTTAACACTATTTTAAAATCTTTAGTATACTTTATAAATCTTACGCCAACTGTGAATATTAAAAAAATGTAGTGTGTGCACACCGCACTACTTCCTTTCGCAGTTGAATTTTATAATAGATGCCTTAAGTGTTGAAATAGTTCCTTAGAGTGGACAAAATAGCAAGTCACGCATTTACACCCCTATTTTGTCGTTAATCAATGGTAACTTGAAATTTTAAGCTAAAAAATTTCCTCATTTTTGGTCTTAAAACTTTCAATTATTTTGTATTGAAATTATTTTCAATGGAATAGATTTTTCCAAATGAAAGTCAACCACTTCAATGCCCTTTTTTTTAGCAAAAAATAAAACAAGTAGGAGAATGTGGGGCAAGGTGAAATAGTTAAGGTAGCTGACCTATTTTAAAATGAACGCATCGAAAATTTGTTCTTAAAATTATTGTTCAATAAAATTGAATAAAGTATTTTGTATGACAACTTATGTTGAAATATTATTTTTCATTTTTGGCAGTTATTTTGCATCTCCAAAAAAAGGTAGAAATTTTCCATCTTAAAAAACCATGGGGCAAAGTGAAAAATGCAATATTTTTACTATGAAAATTTTTCTATTTTATGATTAACAGTAATTTTTATTAAATGGACGTGTAAACAAACGAATAAATGACTGATTAATGAAAAAAAAACAAATAAATAAATGAGCAAATTGATAAACTAATTAATTTATGAGAAAAAGAACTGAGTAAATAAAATAGATAACAAATAAGAAAATCAGTGAACGAATGAGTAAATAAATGAATTAGTAACAAAAATAATGTAAATTAATCAATAAATAAAAAAATACATACGTAATTAAAAAAATAATGCATAAGTAAACGAAATGAACTATTTCACTTTGCCCCGCGTGCACTTGACAAATGACATTGATCATTTAAAATCAAAATTCGCTTAATATAAATTAAATAAGTATTGCACTGGTATTAGTAGATCTCAATTAATGCTTAAAATGATAATTACAAAAATTTTATCATTCAACCATAGCAAAAAATATTATTGAAAAAGCACGAATATTACAATAAGTTTATCAAATTTTGAAAAGGACTTGTATAATTATTTTACTTGATCTTTACATTTATCTATTTGTTGACAGGAATAGACTGTATGTCTAGGGACTAAAATATTGCTAGATAGGTGGCGCTGAAAACTGAAAATATTTTGCCATTTCACTTTGTCCCACATTCCCCTACTTAAATACATCAGTTACAATGCAAATACCGATAAAATTTTAAAAAAGGAAGAAAATTACACTGAAATGTCAGTGATATCTCTACTAATAATAAAGCTGAAGGTGGGTCTGTCTTTCTTTCTGTCTGTCTGTCTGTTACGCGCGTAGCGCCAAAACCGTTCAGTCGATTTTCATGCCACTTGGCACAAAATTAGTTTGTAGCCTGTAGTTTTGCATCTCGAAGCGATTTTTCGAAAATTCCATTTCGTTCTTTTTCTATTTGAATTCTTAGCGGAAATTCGATAAAATAGGGAAGAAATATTTCATACACATTTTCAAGTCTTATGTCATTCGAAAGCTTGAAATTTTCTGCACAAATGAAGTTTTTTCGAAGCTTCTACGATTATCAGGAGAGCTGTAACAATTGTTTTTAGAATCCCGGAATTCAAGGTTTACCTTCAGTAAAGCAAGCCAAACGATTCTGAAATGGTTTTGCTCGAGAATAAAATTTGTTTGAAAAGAGACATGAAATGTATTATTTTATCAACGGAAATCAACTTTTCATGTTGTTACCATGGTTACGTGTTCATACCTATTTTTGTTTCGTTCTTTTTCCAGCGTTGCCAGACGTAGTATTTTGATACTACGGTAATATTTTCTCGGCCCAAATAAGGAGCGTAGTATTTTTCCGGCAACCCTGTTTCCAATATACTAATGACTTAATTAAAAGATTTGGCGGCTTTTTTTTTTTTTTTCATTTTAATAGATTTCGCATTTCAGCAACATTGATTTTGGCAACGTTTGGAAACAGTAGTATTTTGCAATAATTTTTTAGAGGAGGCGTAGTATTTTTTTTGTTTCAATTCTCTGGCAACCCTGTCTTTTTCCCGGTGAAAAACGTTTTGGGACCTTACTTGGCGCGTTTTTGCGTGTCTCGCGGAAGTGAAAGCTTTGAGAGAAACTACGCAAAATAGCCAGGGTTACCACGCTTGGCGCGCCTATCGCCCATTTAGCGAGAAAAGGGCACCTAAAGCACAGATTAACCAAATATCGTATCAATTGCGTTATTGCATCGTTCTTTTTAAAGTGTTTCATTTCGGAAAATGTATGGTTTTGTTTTTAAAGGTAGGAAAGAAAACTTTCTTCTTCTTTTAAACTTTGGTAGGATTTCTGTTGGTTTCTGTGAGCAACAAAATTGTTCTTATTTTCTCTTTTAGCTTATTTTTGTGCATCTTCCCTTGGGGTTGCATTCGAATGTTCCAAGGGGGTGTTTTACCCCTTTTATGGAGTAAATCAGTGTTCATTTCAATGCAGACAAAAGTGATATGAATTGGCGCGACCACTTTGCAATATATCGCCAAGCTTTTGGTCGTCAAGTATTTGCTGCCAATTTGGCGACATATCGCCAAGTTAGAGAAAAAAATTGTTTTCTTTTTTTTTATTTGGACTCAATTTGGTGCTATTGGCGATATTTTGCGAAAAATCCACTGAATGATGTTAAAATCGGCGATATTTAGGAGATTAATCATTGTAAAACATTTTTTTTTTTGCATTGTTTCGTGGCAAACTAGGGATATAAATGTTTGAACTGTTATCTTGCTCACTCCAAGCACTATTTTAGCACTTAAGGTATCTTCTAAGAAATTTACACGTAAAATTAAGTAGCGTGGGGTCCATACCAGATTTTTATATCATACTTTGAAGGAATTATAGTTGAATTACAACTAAAATAGAGTATTTTTTCTGCTATATTAACTATTTTACAAATGAACTTTTGATTTTATACCAAGGGCAAAGCCGTGCGGGTACTGCTAGTCAAGGAATAAAAGCGTTATATGCATTTATAATAATACAATGCATATTTAGCCCATAGGGTCATTTGAAACTACCTGCGGGACATCTATGTACCAGTGGTAAAGAAAAGAATTAAGCGTCCAAGCTTCCGTGCATAAAGTTTAACTTCGCATTTTTTTCACTTTTATTATTCCAAATCTTTGTTAAATCCTAACTCTGCGCCTTATATGTCATTTTTAAGAATTTAAAAGCAGCAGATAAAGTACAAATAAAATTTCCGTAAAAGCTCTAAACAAAACATTACAAAAATATTCCATCATCTGAGGTGATTAATTGCCATTAAACACAATTAATTAACTTTAATCCGTATAACTCATTCTAATTCTGCAATGTAACGTTTGCATGTCGTACAGACAGTGGTGCGATTTAATAACTTATTTAGAACAGAATGCGCCATCTTGCAGTTTAGAATTTTAATGAATAAGCTCGGTTAACCATCCTGAGATTAGCCATTTCGTAATCTCACTGATAGCCGGTCCCTTCTCAAGAAAGATAATTGGGGTGATAATGTTAAACCTAACATCCTATGGCCCCAAATGGCCGAATATATCTTTGCATGTTTAATAGAACTTTGGAACAAGTATTAACGAGAATCAATGGTTTACAATGAAGACATGATTCATGGGAATGCGATTTACAGTTATCCTTGAATAACCGATTACCGATGATTGTTACCCAATGAATTGCAAGGAAAAGCGTTAAGAGGAGGTAAATCATTAATTTCACAATTTCGAATTTCTCGACCGTCGGTGGTTTGATTAAGCTAAGGCTTCGTTAAAACTATAGGTTTAAAGCTTTCAAATAAATAATAATTATCAATAAACCTAAACAAATAAAGCAATAGAATACATTTGAAATAAAAATATTTACTGCCATACATCTTAAATTAATTACGCTAATGGGTCAATAAAATCTTAAACGGAACTTTTTTTTCTTCGAACTTTTTTTGAAGTTTTAAAACTCGGTACCTTAAAAATGACTGTATGTCATAATTTTACCTTCACGATAACTGCCCTCTTTTAGGGGCGGAGAGAAAGGGTAGTAAAAATATATTTTATTTACATTCTATATTTCTTTATATTCCCCGGTTACGTTGGTATGGAATATTTAAGAATGCATCTGCCCGCTGATACTAAGAAAAGGGAATAATCAGGAAACTACGAAATTGAAATGTTAAAAAATATAGTTTTCTGCTATTAATAATATTTAACACTATTAAGTATACTCAGTGATTAAATCTACACTGAAGTGACAAAAGTCATGGGATACCTCTTAATATCGTGTCGGCCCTCCTTTTGCCCGGCGAAGTGCAACAACTCGACGTGGCATGGACTCAACAAGTCGTTGGAAGTCTTCTGCAGGAATATTGAGCCATGCTGTCTCGATAGACGTCCATAATTGTGAAAGCGTTGATGGGGCAGGATTTTGGGCACGAACAGACCTCTCGATGGTGTCCCATAAATGCTCAATGGGATTCATGTCGGGCGATCTAGGTGGCCAAATCATTCGTTGGAATTGTCCAGAATTTTCTTCAAACCAATTGCGAACAGTTGTGGCCCGGTGACATGGCGCATTGTCATCCATAAAAATCCCATCGTTGTTTGGGTACATGAAGTCCATGAATGGCTGCAAGTGATCTCCAAGTAGCTGCACATAAGCATTTCCAGTCAATGTTCGGTCCAGTCGCACTAGAGGACCAAGTCCATGCCATGAAAAAACAGCCCACACCATTACGGAGCCACCACCAGCTTGAACAGTGCCTTGCTGACAGTTTGGGTCCATGGCTTCGTGGGGTCTGCGCCACACTCGAACCCTACCATCGGCTCTTACCAGCTGAAATCGTGACTCATCGGACCAGGCCACGGTTTTCCATTCATCTAGGGACCAACCGATATGCTCACGTGCCCACGAGAGTCGCTGCAAGCGATGTCGTTCTGTCAGTAAAGGCACTCGAGTCGGTCTTCTGCTGGAATAGCCCAAGAAATCCAAATTTCTCCGCACAGTTCTAGCAGACACGTCCATTGTACGTCCCACATTGATTTCTACGGTGATTTGACGCAGTGTTGCTTGTCTGTTAGAATTTACGACTCTTTGCAGACGTCGCCGGTCTCGATCTTTAAGTGCAGGCGGTCGACCACTGCGCTGTCCATGGTGGGATGTTATGCCTGAAATTTCATACTCTCGGCACACTCTTGACACAGTGGATCTGGGAATGTTGAATTCTCTAACGATTTCCGAAATGGCATGACCCATGCGTCTAGCTCCAACTAACATTCCGCGTTCAAAGTCTGTTAATTCACGTCGTGCGGTCATCATCACGTTAAAACCTCTTCACATGAATAACTTGAACAGAAATGAAAGCTCTGTAAAAGCACTGCGCATTTATACCTGTTCTATGCGATGCTACTGCCATCTGAAAATTTGCATATTGCTATCCCATGACTTTTGTCACTTCAGTGTATACTAATAATACAAAGCTGAATTTTTGGCCCTAAAAAAAGTGTTTTTTCGGCCCACCCTAGTAATCAGCCTTCTTTGAACTATCGGCAGCGATCCATCAGCCAAAACTGAAATTAGTTTAGCCGTAATAATAAAGTTTTTGCTAAAAACTATTTTAAATACACCTATTTTTCTGTTGAAACAATTATTTCAAAACAGGACACGTATCGTGTACGAACAATATATCTCACTACCTAATATACTGAATGTAAAACGAAGGTTTTCCCAAATTGTATGTGTGTTAGTCGTTACTCGTTAATTAAACTCAAGTGAAAATATTTTTGAAATGCTCCTCAATTAAATGTTTTTAAAAAATCAAAGTATTTATTATTTTTGCATTTTTTTTCTATTCTCTTCTTCTTTCTCTCAATTATATTTTTAAAAGAAGTACAATTCTCTTCCATGTTTTTTAAAGATTTTTTTTTATTCATATCATTTCATTTATTTATATTTTTATAAGAAAAGGGAAATACATCTTATTTTATTTTTAAATAATCAAAACAAAATGTACCTAGTTTTGCAACAGTAAATTTGTTTTACAGACAGCATTGACTCTACTGTCCGAAATTGAAAACCACGCCTAGCACTCACGAAAAGTTTCACTTAAAAAAGGGTAGATGGGGTGTGGGTGATAACTTTCCGAAATTTTCAGCTTAAACCTTGGATTTGCTATATCCTTTTGAGATATTCAAGTAATATATGTCTTTGAAATTAGCATCGTTCCGCATTGTTTGATACGGCTCAAATTGCTTCTATTGTTCTTCCCCTTTTGTGTTATCTTACCTAACACACCTGTTTTAGTAAAATCAGAGAAGACCAGACGCAAGCGTAAATCTGAGGAAGGTTTTACCTAAGAAAATCAGACAGTATGCATCTAGGACGAACAATTGCGAAAATAAAGATCTTGCAAAATAAACCGTAATACCCTGTATATAGAGCGCTCAGTGACAAACAGGCTTTAGTCGAAACTACTACCTTTAGTAGCTGAATGGAAGGTCTTGTTTAAGCGTTACATTAGCTTTTGGTTTCGTTATCAATCAAACTGAAATATCTCTCAATACATCACATCGCGAAAACATCAAAATTCAAGTGAGTAGGGATCAGACTTGAAGTGGAAGGAATTTTTTTTTTTTTTTTTTTTTTTTTGTGACAAGCAGCCTTGTAAAATAATAAGATTCGTTCAATTAAGAGCTCATATATATACTCAAATATTACTTTGTATTTATTGCTTTAATTCATTTTCTTAGCTAATCCCCAAATTACTTGCATCAAAGTTGAACCACGAACAAACAATTGTAAATACAATTTACCTGTTAAAAAGCATACGTTCCAACTGTAAATACCAACCACATCACGAATTTACTTTAAATAACTAAATAGTTTTCATTTAACTGAAATAAAATATATAATTTTCTCTATGATCAATAAGAATTTTGAATTTAATTATCAAAGAAAGAACAAAAGAGAAGCTGAATACGTTATTTTACGGATTTATGCTAGTTGTGTATTCCTAATATTTCACATGGAGTTTAGAAGGTTAACAGCCTTATAATTGTGATTAATGACATAAAAAGCAAAATGAAACATAGCACTGATTATTGGAATGTATGTTTTTATAGTTCTTATGGTTTACTACCATTGCAAGATTCCTGATCTCTTTAAACGGAAACTCTTTTTAAAATGTTTAAGTTATGAAACTCAACTCAAGGTATTACTGAAGCGTATGAAAGAAGTAAGAGAAAAATAATAGTGGCTAGTACTCCAGCTAAATTTCCGAGATATTTCAGTGCAGTTTGTAAAAATGCACGTAAAGTGCTTAAAAGGAAGCATAAATCAGACAAAAATTGAAGCTTTTCAAGCAGACTTTGCCAGTGTTTTGGAAAGAATGAAGTTCAAAAGGAATAAAAAAGATCTAGCGTGTATATTAACCGAGTCTGAAGGCACAGTAAATGAATCAGGAAAGTGGCACTATCTATTATCTGAATAATTTAAGTAGTTTTTTCGTACAAAATGTACGATAATGTAGGAGCATTTTGGTATGGACACTAGGGTGGGGCGAAAAATAAAAATTTTTTCAGATCAACTTCTAATAGTTGCCAAAAGTTGTCTTTGGTGATAGTTAGCTTCTGTGCAAATTTTGAGAAAAATCGGTGAATATCTTCAGGGGGCGCTGCGATCGCAAAGTTTTACCATAGCTTTTATAGGGATTTTATGGTTAAAATATGAAAAACAATGCCGTTAGCTAATCTCATTGCATTTTTTACGCATAAGATATATTCATGCATTCAAAGCATACGAAATAATTCATAAAAATTATTTTACATGATATATTTATATTTCAAGCATTTTAAAAAGAAAAAACTGAAAAATAGTGATTTTTAGGACAATACCAAGTAAAAACTGATTTTTTTTTTACAAAATGTGATATACAAATTATGAAACGCAAGCATATGACAACATAAAACAGCATTACTTAAAAATAAATGAAATATGTTTTTAAAAATATGTACAAACGTACAAAACGTACATGATACGAAAATTTTAGTGTGTCACAGTTTGAGCTTTCACAAAAAATCTCTTTTTATTTTCAAAGAAAGGCAGTTCCTTTCGAGCCTTTAAACGTGCACGAACGAAACCATCCTTCGTTTCTATTCCACTTATGGTCAGTGATGCATCCGTCACCAATTTTACTCTAGATTCCACGGATTGAGTATGACAAGTAAATGTTCACATGTTTCGAAGAAAATGGAGAACATCTTCGGTTTTCAAGTCATGTAGCTCGTCTTCAGATGGTATCATTGTTATGGGAAGTTCTGTTATTAGCAAAGGTGGCTAAATATAACGTCTTGAAACATTTTTAATAGGCCATTGCAGAGGTTAATGTGTCAGCTTCATGTCAGTAAATTGCTTCTTCTCCACTTAGTAGAATACTCAGATGGATGTACAACTGGTCCCTGTGGGTTCAGCGGTTCTATTGGCAAAATGTTGACAGGCTGCGAATCTCTAACTGTAGTGAAATATGAGGCAGTTGAGCACAATATGCAAAACATGCCAACTATCGACCGAGCTGACCTAAGAACAGACTAGAAATATTTACTGGAAATATTTGAAGCCGTTATTAGTGCCAACTGCTCCATACATCTTTCTGGAACAGTACCTAGTTCCGGGAGTCATTCTTGATGACTCATGACAGTCAATTAAATTTGCGCTTGAATATCGGGACAGAATATCCAACAGCAAACTTAAAAATGCTAGTTTCAGCCATTGTTAAATGTGCACCTTGCTGGTTTCTCATAAAGTGCAACTCATCATGCAAGGATGGTGCACGAAACTTGTGGCAAGTTATTCTACCAGTCGCATTATTTACCAGGCGCCCTGTTACATGTCATCGAGCCAGTTATTCAGAAAATAGCTTTTTTTTTTTTTTTTGTATACACTGGAAAAAATTTGCTGGCAATGTTAAATGCTGATCGAAGGCATGTACGGCAGTTAGTTGCTCG
This sequence comes from Uloborus plumipes, assembly GCA_038373865.1. Lineage (NCBI taxonomy): Eukaryota > Metazoa > Arthropoda > Arachnida > Araneae > Uloboridae > Uloborus > Uloborus plumipes. Next base: position 12,278 of record JAXGGA010011764.1, on the reverse strand, counting down.
TCAAATTTTAAGAGTAAGAAACACCAATTCTGTGTATAGTAATGCCATCCACACTTTTGTCATTTTTGAGATTAACTTTTCTTCTGACTTATGCAGACTTGATAAATTAGCAGTGTGAAAAATGTGCTTATAACAGAACCTCCTATAATAATGATGCCACCTGAAGACAAGCTACACGGTGAAAACCGAAGATGTTCCCCATTTTCTTTGAAACATGTGGACATTTATTTGTATCATTCAATTCGTGGAACACAGCGTGAAGTTGGTGACGGATGCATCACTGACCATAGATGGAATAGAAACGAGGAATGGTTTCGTTCGTGCACGGTTAAAGGCCCTTTATTTAAAAATATATAATTATAAAGCTCAAACTGTGACACATAAAATTTTCGTATCATGTACGTTTTGTACATTTGTACACATTTTTAAAAACATATTTCATTTATTTTTAAGTAATGTTGTTTAAGGTTGTCATATGTTTGCAGTTTCATAATTTTTATGTTAGATTTTGTAAAAAAAAAAAATTCGGTTTTTACTTATTATTGTCTTAAAAATCACTATTTTTCACTGTTTTGTTTCTTTTTAAGATGCTTGAAATATAAATATAACATATAAAATAATTTTTGTGAGTTATTTCACATGCTTTGAATGCATGAGTATATCTTAAGAGTAAAAAAATGCAATAAGATTAGTTAACGGCATTGTTTTTCATATTTTAACCATAAAATCCCTATAAAGCTATGATAAAACTTTTGCGATGGCAGCGCCCCCTGAAGATATTAACCGATTTTTCTCAAAATTTGCACAAAAGCTAACTATTACCAAAGACAACTTTTGGCAACTATTAGAAGTTGATCTGAAAAAATTTTTATTTTTCGCCCCACTCTAATGGACACATAATAAATGAAGCAAATTATAAAATAGTTTATACATGCAACTTTGGGAGGATATTTACTCTAAGTTTATATCACACATAGCTACTAATTTTTTTATCAGGGAAATGCACGAAGTATATCGAAAAAAAATTGGTAAAAAATGTTTTGCGCCTACAAGAAGAAAAATCTAATCAAGGGAATGTCGTTCATTTTAGACATTATTTAGTGTATATTTTTTTTTCTTTGTTCATTACTCTATTATTCTCATTAAAAAGCGGTGGTATTTCTTAATTTCTTACGCCCTGTTTTATTTATCTATGTTGCATATGTTCTAAAAATTTATGTAGAGTGTTCCACAAATGTTGGGACTAACTTCCATAAGGTATAAAAGAGACAATTTGGCATCGCATAGCTTTTCAGGGTTAGAAATAGCTCTTATTTGCAATAAAGAGTGTTCTGTCATAGTTCTGCCACCCTCTACCCCAATAAAAGCTATTTTTTAATCTTAAGTAGTCTAAGATCCTAAAATTCCTAATAAGGCCACCCTAAGGTTTAATGCTTAATATATCGCCCATTAATGATTCGTTTAGTACCAAAATTTTGTATCTTTATCACATAAAAATTTAAAAAATATATTATTTTGAAATAAAATTTTTGATTTGACCATATTTTAATGAATTTTAACAAGAAAAGACGATCCATTATAGGAACACGTCTTTCCCTAAAAGGCCAACTGAAAAAATATTAAATACACAATCCAGTCACATTATTGTGACCACCACGTATTTTCGATGTCAACGTTAAATAACTAATCACATAAGGTACGTGGCAGAACAGTGCAGTTGAGGGTATATAAAGGGTGTGTGAGGGCTTCGAAAAACATTTCAATTGTTGGCGTAATGCAGAAACTTAGCGATTTATCCGGTGTCCAAAGGGGCATGATTTTTGGCTTTCGGGCCAAGACTGTAGGCATTTCCGAAACGGCTGAGTGAATGAACTGTTAGTGTGCCGTCGTAGTAGAAGTGTACCATACATGGAAAAATGTGACTGTCTAAAAGCAGTGACGTGGCCCGTGTGGTGCACCATGTGCCGTAGATGACAGAGGCAAACGACGACTGCGGGGAAGCTTGCGGGCAAATAGACGAGCTACCGTTGAGCAACAGTGTCTCCCAAATTACTATTCAGTGAACGTTGCTGTGTCTGGGCCTCTGAAGCAGACTCCTGGTTCGTGCGCCAATGCCACCTGCTGGTGTTCATCCATGACGAAGGCTAGAATTTGCACTCCAGTATAGCCGCTGGACGTTCACTGGCTGGCGACAGTTAGAATTTTCTGAAAAATCACGTTTTATGCTCCATAGGACAGATGGACGTTGGCGTAAAAGGTGTAAAATCTCTGAAAGCAAACACCCTGCAACCATTGCCGAAATGGTCCAAGCTGGAGGCCGAAGCATTATGGTCTGGAAATGTTTTCCTGGCATTCTCTGGGTTCAATCATCATTGTGGAAGGCACGATAGAACAATAGAAGTAGGCATCTATCCTTGCGAACCATGTCCACCCTTATATGCGCTTTGTTTCTCCGCAGGATGATGACCTCTACCTGCAGGATAATTCGAAGTGTCATACAGCTGCCAGTGTACGCTCGTGGTTTGAAAAAAACAGGATGAGTTTACCATTCTCCCCTGGCCAGCAAACCCGCCTGACTGAAACCTAATCGTGAATCTGTAGGACCATCTCGATCGGGTTACTCGCGCGTGGTCACGGCATTGAGTCGGCAAAACTTAACATCCTTGTGAACACCTCCAGGAACCTATTTGACTCTCTTCCTACACATTTTGCAGCAATCCGCTCTTCAAAAGGTGGTTATTCGGTCTTTTCGGTTACATTAATGTGACTGGACTGTGTAGTATTACCATTTTTTTAACAATATTAAGTTCGTTATTTGCAGTAAAAATCATATCAAGCTACACTTAATTAACTCACAGACATTGTTCAAATATTTCTACTTACTTCAATGTAAAAGGAAAAGATCAATGGTCATATATGACGACAATGATAAGTCGTTTTTTTCTTTCTTTCTTTGGATCACTTCTCTTAATTCGTGCAAATAAGTGCAGTACAAGATCATATCGTATGTCCACCAGTTTCATAGGTATCTTAATAAATGCATTGGAATTCTAATAACGCCAATTATTTCGTATGAATTTATGGCATTTAAAAATCTCATCGAACATTCAATTGTCTTTGAATGCCTTCGGAAAAACTGAAAATTCCTTGTGCAGTTTCGCTTAGAACAGAGCTAAAGTACCTCCATCGGGTGGAAAATTGGTATGAGCCATTGACATCCGCGCTGTAATTGTAGCACATGGACGACTGGATGACAATCTGAGAATGGCACGAGGTCTGCAGCGCCTGATAGGTCCTAAGGCATCTCAATGGGCTCCATTGTACAGCGAAAAAGTTCCAATAAGGCAAATGAAGATATTATTTGGCTAAAATACGCTTTTCTTGGGTTACCAAATCACGGGAAAATATAACTGAACAACGGTTTTTTTGTCCTTTTTGAATTCATTAACTACCTAAATTAGGCTTTCTAGACCAATTAGTATGTTTCTTTTAATTCTAGTAAACTGCGCTGAACCTTGAAGAAACAAAATTTTGTGTACGATAAGATCGGGAAATTTTGAGGAGACATTTTGTAATAACTGTTGCTGCACATTTGAGTGTTGATAACAAACTGCTTGTTGAAAGCATCTTTATTATCAGTTAGGCTTTTTGATGACAATGGGGTTGGCCTCATTGGTTCACCCGGCCTTTTTTTAATGCACCCATCTTAACCTTCATTGTGCCTCCTTTTTTTTTCAAGATATTCCATCCCAAAATATAGGGGCACCTTGTGCTTCTTGGTAGTTAGGGTCTAGACATATAGTGGTATAAAGCAAGAACAAAGAGAAGAAAAGCAATGTGTCAATTACAACTACGTGCATTTTGGTATTAAATGATTTCTGAATTTGATTTTCTTTTTTTCAGAGCTCAGATAATTCTAGCAGCTAAAAATTTAACAATTTTGCATCTTAACACCGCAGCGAGCATGTACTAAAACTATTATGTTTAGTTTTCCATCCCAAATTTCATCCCGATTCCATTCCAAAATATAGTGGCACCTTTGGCTTCTTGGTTGTTAGGGTCTAGACATATAGTGGTATAAAGCAAGAACAAAAATAAAAACAATGTGTCAATTACAGCTACGTGCATTTTGGTATTCAAGGATTTCTGAGTTTGATTTTCTTTCTTTAGAGCTCAAATAATTCTAGAAGCTAAGATATTAACAATTTTGCATCTTAACACTGCGGCGAGCATGTACTAAAACTATAATGATTATTTTCATAAGTGAATGACATTGTTTACTAAGTTCGGTTTTTAAAATACTAATTTGTGTTCTGATTGCCTAAAGGTGTTTTTGTTCCATATTTTATTTATAAAACGTAGTTAAAAACGAAAAGTTGCAATTTCTGCAAAGAGATCATTTCTCTTGAACTAACGATCACGTTTGTTTTTGTGCATTTCCACTGCAACTTATTTATTTCTTTGGAGACATTCTCTTGCACTTACAAATAGTTTTCCTTTCTTGATCTTCGTCAATTTCATACTAATTTTCTAGCACGATACCTATTACGAAAGAATGCGAATAGTTATTCTACAATATTTTTTTAAAGGGGGCTAGAAGAAAGAAACATATGCTTGATCCTAATTGGAACATATTTCTCACTAATCTTTAAAGATAAATGACGAATAATCTTCTGTTATTTTTCTCCCTTAAAATATTAAAGTGCACTTTCATTTTGGAAAAAAAGTCTATCGATATTCTTTTGGACCAGACCCCTCCCTCTTTCCTTTTCTTTTACTAGAAAATTCACTTACCATCAATTACCGTCAAAATATTTTTTGGCGCTTCATGTTTGATTATTTCCATCGATTTTTTGGAACAGTTTACTAAGAGGCACACAAAATTAATTATACCGTTTTTACTCATTAGCAGCCTGTTTTCTTTAATTAAGAACTTTAAAAGTAGCCCCCCTCCCCCTTGTTTTTCTTGAATTAGAAAATTTCCTGTATTTCTTATTATTATTAAAACGAAGCTTAGTATTATCGTTTCTCATTGCTTCCTAAAATTATACGCACTTACAGTATAATTCTGCATTTTTTTTTACTTTACTAATTTATTTTCTTATTTGTAATGAAGTAATTTTTATTTTCAATTCGACTGTTTGACTTGAGCATGTATATTAGTATGGAGTGAAAAAAATCAAACTTTGATAAAAGCTAAGTAACAGTGCGGAAAAGTAGCGTTTTGTATAGATATTTTGTCATGCAAAAGCATTTTTATTATAAAGCATATTTTGAGAGTCCGCTTTTGGTTTGAAATAGGTCATTATTGCATCAAAATTGACAAAAATTGCAATAATTTCATCGGAAAAAAAATTAGATTAAAGCTGTTGTTCAAATCGTACACTCAAACGTTACTTGGAGGGACAGGTTGTTGGAACTGTTCAATGGTAATCGAAAATTTGTTCAAATCGAAAATTTAAATACGGGAAAAAAGTGTCCTCGATAAGATCTTTCAAACCTTTAAAAAAGTTTGTTCAAATCGGACGGTTTATTCAAAAGTTATTAGCCAAGGACAGGTTGATTGAATGGTTCAAAATTGATCAAAAAATTGTTCAAATCGAAAATTTAAATACGGGAATGAAGTATCCTAGATAAAATCTTTCGAACAAAAAAATATTTGTTAAAAAATCAGACTATTCACTCAAATGTTAATTGGGGGGACAGGTTGTTTGAATGGTTTATTGTTGATTCAAAAATCGTTTAAATCCAAAATTTAAGTACGGGAATGCAATATCCTCGGTAAGATCTTTCGAACAAAAAAAAAGTTTGTTCAAATCGGACTACGCACTAAAAAGTTAGTATCGCGAGACAGGTTGTTTGAACGTTTCAAATTGAACCAAAAATTATTCAAATCGAACAGTCGAATAGCAGGAAGGAGGCGTTCTTGCCGATATATTTCAAACAAAAAAAAGTTTGTTCAAATCGGACTGTGCAATCAAAAGTTCTTAGGGTTACAGACAGATAAACAGGCAGACAGACACATTTTTCCCCATCTCGTAAACCTACTTTCCAATTTTTAATTTTTTAGTATTTATTTTCTTTTTTGATTTCTGTTTGACATGTTTTTGAACTTGGCGGTATTTTTTAGATGCATTAAGTCGTTTTTAATGCTTTTTTTTTATTTTAACGGGAGACTAGGCTAATAACAGGGGTGATTGTGTTCCGGTACTTTACCGGATTTCCGGTATTTTCATGATCGATTCTGGTATTTTCATGTACGAAAATACCGGAAATAAAGTTGTTAATTATACTTTTATCTTCCCACCTCCGGATTTTTTTTCTTTTTCGAATTGTCGATTATTATACCGATAATTATTAATAATATTCATCGAATAGAAATTTATAAGATGAAAATTCTAATTGTTTTTGTACCTTACTAAATTATTTTATTTGCATCCGATATGTGAATCAAATTTCTCTCACTTTTGAACTTTTGATGCTTATTACCCTTAGTTAGGAAACAAATAAATGAAATTCAACAAAATGTAACAAAAACAACTTTCATTACTTTATAAATGCTATCGCACAACAAACAGTAATTCTGTTAGACTTTTGCTTTCTCTTTAAAATATTTTTCTTAGAGATACTTGCTCATCACCAGCTCAAAAGTAACTTTATTACTCATTTACAATTTAATCAAACGCATGTACAATATTTTGACTAAAAACTATTTGAATATATGAAATGTGTTAGTTTATGAAAGGAAATTAATTAAGTATGTATAATTATAAAATTAGATGTGCTTAAGTAATAGGGGCCTTGGTTTTAAAAAAACACCCTCCACTTTTTCTTTAAAACTTTCAGGTATTTTTTATGAACTCACAATCACCCCTGTAATAAAAAGTAGCAATATTCGAAGGTTTACGTTAATTGATTTGAAGGGGAGAGTGGATAAAGGTGATTTGTGACAATTTTGGAAAAGCTTACTTTATGCTATAGATGAAGGTGAAAAGGTAATAATTTTTTTTGAAAGCTTTTTCTAGATATTAAAAAAATTGTCACATATCACCTTTATTCACTTTCCCCTTCAACGGTGTATGTGAGTTAACACAATTGAACAAACACTAATTTGAATTTATATAAATCGGCGAAATTCAAATGTCACATATCACCTTCATCCACTTTCCCCTTCATTTATTTACTTAATAATTTTTTATATACAAACTGTTGTAGTCCATCATAGGTCCTAGGATGTCCAAAGAAATAAAAATGCACGACTTATTTTTTTTTTCTTTTTTGGCAGATGTATTTATAATTAAGTCTGCTCTTCGTGTTATCCCCCCTTCTCCCAAATCTCTTGATTTTATCAAAAATTAAAATATTTCTCATAAAAACTTTTTTTTAACCTTTATTGATCAAAAGAAATGTACGACAAAAATAAGAACGGGAAAAAATGCTAACTTCATTAAATGCTAAAAAGACTATTATTTAACTGAAGCATTACTTTTTTAATTAAATTACGAAAATCTGCTTATTCATTTCTGAAAGTATGTACTCCAGCACACTTCTAGGCAAAAGGAAATGCTCTTGAACTCCTCACTTCCCTATTGGCAATGGGAACAGAATGTTGCATCCACTGCACTGATTTTTATTCTATTATGTCTCCACATGGTCGACATTTCAAACAACGGACATCAATATCTGCGAGTTACCAGAAAAGTTGTGGCTGAGAAATTTATTTATGATAGCCTTATCAAGTTTAAAAGTCGTAACAGCATGGGCCATTATTGCAGAGAATGGCATTTTGATAAAGCGTTTTTAGTTTATCATCTTTAATGTATCAAAGAATGTCTTGTTCTCCTAATATTTAATACTTGAAGAACGGTTTTCTATCCCATACCGCCCCCGCATTTTGGAGTATAGCTGGCAAAGTTACTTGAAACAGTATTTGTATTTAGTGGGACTTTCAGTTCAAAGGAAATCTTAAAAACTTCGCAATATTGTACAGAATTAAAATGTTTGTATTTCTTTGTCAATCTGTTATGTTAACTAAGAATTAACATTTTTTTTTAAATAATACGAGAGATTACTAACTTTTCGCACTTTTAATTTTGAGAATTTATTTGCAAACGTTCTATACTAATATTGGATATTTTTAATAAATCCTATGATATTTGTGCTGCAGTACAAGAAACAAAAGTTACAACTGCTCTATTTATCAAAATTTAATTGCTGTCACAAGTAGCTTTTTATATCATATTTTACACGGGATAGATTGGGGGAGTTACAGAAGATGTCGTATCATGTATTTCACTCGCAATCAAAAACAAAAACAGCTTGACATTTCATTTCATTTCACCCTCCAGGGTCCCCCGTACCTACCAGCTTAGTGGAAAAACAGCTTGACAGACAGTTAGATTGAAGGAGCATATAAATATTTCTGATGAATAACCAGATTTATAGGGTGTTCTAGAGGGTTTTGACAATCCTACGGCTCTGATAAGTACCCGAAATTATATCAGAACATACTTCACTTAAGGGTCATTCCATAGTGACTAACGTAACATGCAGAGCTGATTTTCTGTCATTTTACTTGTAACTTAAAGGATAAAAAATAATTGTTTGCTGTGTTGGTGGATTTACTGTGAACATGGTGTGCATGTATTATTTCTACTAAGAATTTACAACAAAATTACTGATAACAGATATTTTTTCAACCAAAATGGCAGTGTGACTAACGTAACATTTTTGCAACAATGGAAAATAATGTTCATTTATGAGGCAAAAATTTCTGAAAGTTAAGCAAGTGTTAAAATTTGGCTGATATCTTTGACAAACATGAAAAGTTAGCTTTTAAAAATATTTAACTCATGTCCTAAATTTTGAGTTTTTTTGTAGTCTTAAGTGTCACTTTATTTTAAAATGGAGTGTGACTAGCGTAAGGTGACTAACGTAACCATCGAATAACAAGCAATAGATACATTAAATGCAATTTATTATGGCTAATATTATTGCTAATTACATTACTTTTTAATTTTTTTAACTTATTATGTTGCATATTTTATTTATTTAATTATTTATTATTAGTATTTCAATTTTATTTGTTTCTTTATTTATACTAGTACAAGAAATTGTAAATGGAAGGCTCCCTTTAAACTTAATTGCAGGGACGTCATTTCAAGTTTTTCCGGGGGTGGGGGCAAAGGGTCCAAACACAATGCAATTTCATCGGAAAACATCAAAAGCCACACCCACTTATAGGTAAATACATTGATTTCGCAAACTCAGGGGGGAGCAATTGACCCCCCCCCCCTGCCCCCCCCCCCCCCCTAAATGATGGGCCTGCGTAATTGCGTCCTGTCAAAGAAAATTTAAGTTCTAATAACTCAATATTATCACGTTTATGCCATTTAGATCCTTGATGTGTTTATCTCATTTTGATCTTTCGAGCCCACTGTTTGAACTTACAGGCCTTAACTAGCAAAATTTTTCAAAACCAATATCTTTATTCTTATCACCTTTTTAATAAAGTTGATATATTTTTTCTAAGTTATACACGAGCAAGCCCTTTTGTAGCTTCTTTCTCTTGTTGGTAACAGGATACTTTACAGATATAACATCTTTCTTGTTGGGGAAAAAATCGCGAAATGTCATCATTATTATAAAATTAGAGGACTTATTGTTTTGTATTATCTGACAAACTTAACTATTGTCTGTGGGATTTACTATTTCCTATATTAACTCCTATATCTGATGCCAGCATTTGGATTGATAGAACTTTCTGTTTGGGACTGTTAGGTAAAGCTTTTCTATATTTATTCATTGCCTTTTCCAATGCTTACCTTGCTTGTAGGAAAATGAGATTTTGCAAATATGGAGGAAATAGTAGCTTGTTTCTTTTCAAGCATCTTACTTATTAATTATTTTGAGGCTTTTCTCTCTTTCTTTTTTAACTTCATACCCAAATTGTCTTTTTTCGTTAAGAACGCATCAATGCTTTTGACATTTCTCTCTCATCCCAATTTTTTAGAGGTTTTGATTAGAAAACATTGCATTTTTGTGACTAACGTAACGCGAAATAAAAACATGAACTGATGAAGATAATTAAAATGCTTATCTTATAAAATGAATGGAAAATGCTGTTAATTCAATCAGATATAACGCTAAACTTTCATAAGAAACGTAGCTCTTCACCAAAATGGTAACATTAAGCACGAAAACAATATCTAACGTTTTTAGCGTTTACTAAGACTTTTCTGCAGCCATGTACTTACCGAGCTCCAACATAAACACCAAAAAGGATTTTTCAAAAGTGTTTCTAGATTCATATACTAGAAAGTATGTTGAATAAAATGATAGGTTACAATTAAGTCTTTAAGGTACTTTTATTTTTTAGGCTGAGGTTGACATTTCTATGGAATGACACTTAGTCATATTAGCAGTAGTTTTTATAATAGAGAACTAACTTAAGGATTAATTTTAGGAAGATGGAAGCGTGGGCTTTCTATTAGGCACGTTATGGAGCTCGCCTCTCTCCATCTGCGCTGTGCTCGATATCTTGTCGAATGTTTCGGGGGAAGACGATAAATATGTTTTTTTGGGTGAGATGCAGTAGCTTTTCGAAACATCTTAGAAATGGAAATGATCCTACTCGAGACAAAGACCTAGAAAAACATATCTAAACGTCAGGAAAATGTGCGTTTGGATAAAATACATTCTATGAAGCAGTTGATTCTGTACATCATGTGCGGCATATTACCCCTAGATTGAGGTAAGATGCCGAAATGAAAAAGATTTAAAATTATTAATTTTCGGGGGTAAAAATTTTGTTTTTTCAAGGCAATTCTTTTTTTTTTTTTTTTTGCCAATCTGAAAACTTCTTATTTTGTTGATAAACTGATTTGTTAAAAATAAAACCAGCTAGCTGCTTTACAAAAAATAAAAATAAAAACTACGTCGTCTTCGCTCAATCTACCCTTAATACAATATTGTATGGTCATTTGTTCAAGTTAAATAATTTTTTCTTAATCTGAATGAGAGAAATTTCAAGCAAATACATGGTAGGTAAACCTTTAAAAAGTCGTTGCGTCTTTTAAGATGAACTGCAGATACGACTTTTGTGCTTAGCACAGCTGTATAACATTTTAATTGCATATGAAAAATATTTTCTTTCAGCTGAAATAGGTCGAATTTTGTATTTTCGAGAAGTATGTTTAATGGAGCCAATTTTCGTAAACTGTCAAATGGGATACCAGTGTAAGTTTGCACATATTTCTGAAAACTGATGTCACACGGTTTGGGCATAGAACTAGCGAAACAAAATATTTCATGTTTGTTTCACTACTTGGTGGTGTCTCCCTTGTAAAGCCGTTTTCTAAATTGTTTTTCCCTTTGTATTCGTTTTTTGTGTTAGTTTTTTATATGCTTTTTCGAATACTTTTTTTTTTTATTCTGTACCACCTTTAAGAACAATAAACTGTGTATATGTGCGCTTTTTTAAAATATATTTATAGATATCTTCGTGTAATTCAATTCTACCTCTATTTCTTAAAGGAAAATAAATGCGTAAATTAAAAAAAAAACGGTTTTTCTATTATTTTTAATTTCAAAATACACGTAACTTTACATCACTGAACTACATAGACGATTTTAAAGAGTATTTTTTCACAATAATTAACAATAGGTTCTACCAAATACAATATACTAATTTACAATTCTTTCGAAACAAAATGGCGGGTGGCCTAACCTACTCTCTATATGTGAAGTTCCTAACCTAAACGAGCATAATGCAGCGTCGTGATTAGGAAAATGGCTTTTGGAGGTAGCGGAGTTATTAGCAGGTTGCAACCTTTCAAGAAAAGGCCTTAATGCAAATCGTTCAGACAATGAGTAGTGACAATGAACCATCAATTATCCAAGAACTTTATTTGTGGTATTCAGTACTTAAGAAAGTAAGAGAACAGATCGAGAGGCAATTTGGAGTTTCATAAAATATTTGAACAAAGGATGCTCGTTTTTTTCTGCTGCGAAACTGAAGTTCATTAATTCTGCTCCTTTGTTTATGGAAATATACTCAATCTAACAATGATATCCTAACCAGTAAAAATTTTAAAAAGTAATAATCCAGTACTTAGTAAAATTAATAGTTTTGGGAATATTTTAAATTAATAGTTCAGGAAATATTTTAAAAATAATTGACTTTAGACAGAAACTTGCAAAGAAAGCTGGGTCACTAAGGATTTTCATCAACTCTTAGCACAATCTTAAAGAACGCACTTACTGTGATTTTTTTAAAC
>JAXGGA010011763.1:0-41189 GCA_038373865.1 Uloborus plumipes | reverse complement strand
TTTTTAAGTGATATTTGTTGCACGCAAGCACGCAATTCACTATGCTTATTCCGTGTCACAAAGAGATTTGGATAACTGATTTTTTATTTATTTTTTAATTTTATGAGTACGGACGCCAATTAACTGAAAACATATGTTTCATTTTACACTGCATTTGCCCTTGTAAATGCATTAATTAAAGCTGAAATCAGAAACCTCTTATGAAGGCTTTAAAATAAATTCTCCAATTGAAAAAGCTTTTACTCAATCTCACACACAATTTCATGTATCATTTTTAATATTATTCTTTTAAAAATTATATATTAAATCATTTAATGCATGAATCAATAAATTTCCAGCATACGTTTCATTAGAAAAGACAAGGTATGAAAGTAGCAAATTTTGTTATGGCACCTTAGACAAGACGAGTTTGGTTAAACTCGGAACTTTTGGTTAAAATGAATAAAATATAACATAAACCTATGAATTAGGTATGTTCTTATGCAAATTTTAATGAAGAACATAATTATTTCTAGGCAATTAAAAATCAAAACATAAACGAATTTTTATTTTAACTTAAAACTAGTAAAATCATGATTAAATTTTGCTGTTAAACTGAAATTAAAATTTTTTTTTCTAAAGTCTACACTAAATGAAAAGCTAGAATCATTATATTCTGTCTCAGAAATTAGTGGTATGCAGGATGCCGGTGGACACTTTACACCTCTCACCAACTTTTTGATTGCTTCAAAAGCTCCGATGACGCGTCCAAATATTCTATATTACCGTTTTATTTGTCTGGCTGTATTTCCAGAAGACCCCATCATTGGCAATGTTTCCCCCAGTACTTCACACGCTACAGGGTTCCAAACACCTCACGTTAATTTATAACCACCCTGAATAAGCCCTGGAACAGTGGCGTATTATGGGGCCTACTGCACAAGGGGAAGATCCACTCTCACTAGGGATTTTAAAGGGGAGAGGGGGCACTGTGAATATCTGCAGAATTTGCACTTTAGAACGCGGGGGGGGGGGGGGGTCACTTTGTTTGTGGATCTTCGAAAGATGTAAAACTTTCAATGCTTCATTCGTAATGTAATGTACGGATACTGCAATTAGGATTAACAATACCTTGCTAAACATTCATTTATTGTGAATAAGTATGAAAAAAAAACATTAACAGATGTTTTAAAAATTTTTGAACCTGATTATTCATTTTATGCACGTCTAACATAGACATAAGGTGTCCATATTGAGAATCAGGCGCAGTTTCACTAAATCTTGACATAATATCATGCTTGTCATAAATGAACAAAGAAAGCATTTTTTTTTTTTTTTTTGCAATAGCAATTGCTTTATCAGCTTTCTAAAACACTCCACTTTTAAGTATGTGAAGTAGTTTTACCATCTATATCTATAAAAATGAGTGTATGTATATATATATACTTGTTCTCTATACAAATCCACAGTTTGCGTCAGATTTTCATCAAACTTGACACAGAGGTTCCTTGATGCCCTAGAATTCTCATAGGTGGGGTCTTGAAATTTTAAAAAATCTAAAAAGCTCAAATTTAAATTTTTTGTCAAAAAATGACCCTTTTATAGGAATCTAGCCTATTTATATTGTAATCGAGGATGGCCTTTTAGCATTCAAATTGATGAAATTTAAGATTTTTAAATATGAGTATTTTCCAACAGTGATTACGATTAAAGTAATACATTTTCAATTTAAGGCTCACGTATTTCCTTTTAGCATTGAAATAAGTAAAAAACAATCATAATTCATGTGGACTTTATAAAAAGAACCACGGATTTGAATTTCAAATTTGCAATGCGACGACAGTTGCGTCTGTAATGGAGATAAGCCTTAAGAACGAGAAATAGATTTACTTCTGAGTTATAATAATTTTTACTTTGTAGGTGGGAACAATTAATAGAGAAAAGTTAATATTTTAAATTTGGCGGGTGAAATTGGTGCAATTTTTTCACTTCTATATATTTCATGCCAGTGGACGCGGCAAAGCACAGACAACATTTATCTTTAATTTTCACCTTTTGATAAGACTATTTTTCTGTAAACGTTTGACTTTCTGCAATATTTTAGATTTTTTCAAAGTTTGTACCTAAGAGACAGGTTGATGCAAATTATTTTATACCCATATGAATAGAACTCTTTCAAACTTTTTTTCCCTGAATGCTATGTTGTATTAATAAGCACCCGGGCAACGCCGGGTATTAAGCTAGTATTTAATAAGAATTCAAACTTACCTTTAATTAATATCAGATCTGAACACCACGAAAACTCAAGCTTCCTTCAAACGCTCTTTTTTGCACTTTCCAGGCTAAATTATCATTTCAACTGCTTTTCTTCACGGAAATGTAGCGAAATTTATCGATCAATTTTTTTACTTTTAAAGATATTTGGATCGTCTATATTGAAAGCACTGTCCATATTGGGTACAAAAGTACCTTAGCTGTGATCTCAAACATCAGTAGGCTGGCGTTGCGCATTTTTATTGAAATTTTAATGTCAATCTCCTTAAATTATTTTTCTGCTAAAAATGAATACTTCAAAAAGCTATGATATTTAGTTCCTATTGGACATCTAAAAAACCCTCATTTAAATTCTAGTGAAAATGATTAGCCGAACCCGAAGTTGCACACAAACCTAATCTCGTTAGTGTCACTTTGGTCTTACCATATCGTTCTTATATGCGTCAGGCAATTGATATAGTCCTTGACAAAATGACAGTCTGGGTGTTATGATAAAGAATGACATTGTAGCGTAATTGCATTGATAAGTTGAGTTTCCGTAACATCGCATGACTTACTTTTCTGAGTTGACAACTTAAGCTATCAACGAGGAATTCGTCAGTTAAATTACTATAAAAATGAGGAGTATTATGTTATAAACGACATTTTTAAGCTCAGGAGTGTTGTTTTAATACCAGCATCACAAAAAAATAAAAAGTAATAAAAAAGGATGGAAGGGCACTATCGAATTCAATTTTCTTTACCTTTTATATACCTTTTATATACAGAAAAAAAACTTAAAAAGGAAATCAATTGTTTGATATTACGTTGTTCAAGTGCAGTTGAAGAGAAGAAAGATCAAATAAATGTAAGCTTATTCCAAAACAGGTTTTTGAACCGTGATAGAAACGTTTGGTCTATTGCTCAAAAAATAAAACATGTTTGAGACTTACCACCTTGAAAAAGTAAAAAATGGTCTTAGAGAAGAACGCAGATTAAAGAAGAGGATTATATCTGTTCAATTTTACTTGATGTGGAACTTCAACATCCTCATAAACAACGAGTTTGTGGGAAGAATGTTGTTAAAAAGTCATTTTATTCACATAGAATGAAACAGAAAATATTAGGGTCTTTTATGATCAATTTGGTAACTTTCATAAAGGCTCCTCTTTCTAAGAAGGAGTTAAAGTATCTACAGATTAGTATTTCCTGCAAAAATTTATTGAAATGAATTATATTTCTCTAATTGATTCATGTATTGTTAAAAAATAAGAAAATAACATTTTAATTTAAGCAACATCTTACATCTTTAAACGAGCAATTCTTGTATATATATATATTTCGGATCTCGAAAACGACTGTAACGATTTTGATAAAATTTTGTATTTACATTAAGTTTTGGTTTCTGAGTTCATCTACGTCGGCGTTTTTCTGTAAAAACGCGAGTTTTCTCAAAAAAACCGGTTTTTTTTGTGACTTCATTAAAGGTTTGGGGAGCTTTCTTCCACCATTTTCATTATTGTTATTGTTACTGTTTCATAGCAATCATGTTTTATTATGTATAACAATGGGTTTCATATTTAATCACATCAGCCGTTACCATCGAAACTCAAAATCGGAGTTTCGATGGTAACGCATCAGCTTAAGTTGAAATTTTTATGGTATTTGGCAAATGAGTTTTGGCAACACGTTAGAATTGTTATCGTTTTCAAAGAAAAATGCTTTTCTAGTTCATCTAAATAAGTACTTCGAACTTCAGAAAAAACACGAATTTACAAACCTCTTTTTTTTTAACCGAGCGAGGCTCGGTTGCCAGGTACTGTCGAGTAAAATGACAAACGGGGTGGTGCAATTGAACGTTATTTCTTTTCATTGCGACCTCTGTATCTCAAGAAATATTGCTGCTGTTTAGATGAAACTTGAAAACTTAAAGATTTAGGACTGAAAAGTAAAACAATATTAAATTATTAATCATTAGATCGAATTTCTATCTAAAATCCGGACTTTCGTTGTCCTATCTATAACTGACACTTAATTAATTGCTGACAACTTAAAAATAAATATTGAAACTATTAACAATTTTCTAAAATTATTTAGAATGAATTTTTCTTTCTTCTTAAGAAAGAAAGAAAGAAAAGAAAACTGTAAGGACCGGTTTTTGAGAGTCAGCTTTAGGGCACTTTACCTTAAACCTCCTATGAGCAAAATTGTTTAATGTTATATGACAAACTAATGCTCAACAAGCTGAAGATGCAACATCAATCCAAACCTACAGGGCAGAATTTAATCTCATAAATATTTTATACTCTGAATAATGCACCGAAATATATTCTCCTATCACTTTCCCAAGTTCTTTATTAAGGATTAAATCTAATCTCTCCAAACTTCGTAGATTCGGCTGTTTTCCTAATTGATTCTGTGATCTGATGTTACCAATTAGAGTGAGGAATAAGCCGCGTTGCATAATTGATATCGTCTTGTTTCGCTGACAATCAATCCAGCAGGTGAGAATTAGCGTCTTCGTGCAGAATTTCTCTTAGGAAAACAGTTATGCGTGTTAAGAGTCTTATTAATGACTGTTATAAGCTGAGGCTTCTTTGTTTGGGAAGTTATTTTGGGCTATTTTCGCTATTATCATTTAAGATTAATATTTGAAGCATTGTTAACTTATTTATTCCAGATTTACTCCGATTGGTTACAGTGATAAAATTTCGTCTAAAATATTCTTTGGTTCAAAATTAATTCGAAAATAGCCACTTTTATGAAAAACATTCTAGTTTTCATTATCTTCATGCAAATTTCGGCTAGCTTTCGGCTAGCTTTAAAAGGCTTTTTTCTGATAGAAGTTGAATAAGATAACTTGATGAAAGCTCGTTCTTTCTTGTGGTGTGAAGCATATGCTATTTTCCTTTTCTGCTCATTGTGCTTACTGAAAATTTACGTTGTGAGGAATATGTCTATCGTCAAATGCACTGAAAAAAAAAAAAAAATCTGGATTGAAGCTGCAGTCGTCCAAACAAAAACCCTCATCTATTCGAACTGTAGAGTTTTTAAAGATACGAGGTGATTTTAATTCTTTTTCTCGGGAGAGGATTGATTAGTTTACGAATTGTGTTTTCGAATTGATAAGCATTTTTGTGGTTAGTTTTTGTCATTATGTATGTTTGTGTGCAGTGAAGTGATTGATTAAGATATCGGGCGAACCTGTGCTAAACACTATTCGAGGCTCCCCTTCAGTCAAACTTTACAATTATAGTCATTGGCTAAAACAATATTACCCATAAAATGTGGGGGCCTTAGGCCATGGCCATAGTAGGCATGTTCTGAATGAGTACTTATTTGTGCAATTGAAACCCTATACCCTAGCCTTGTTTTCTGACTCACATCATATAGTTTTGGTTCCTACGACCAATAATAATAATATGAACGAACACTTTAAAGAATAAATCTAGAAACAAACCCCAAGATGGCAGAAAATGTTCATTTGCTGAAAGCTTTCAGTTGGATACAGCTCATGAAATGATGTTTGTGTTCAGCTAAGCCATCCGCGGCTAGAAACGACGATAGTCATAAGTTTAATTACTAAATCAAAGATTCCCAACATTTGCAAGAGCCACAAAACTATTTCTGCCTCCTTAATATGATGGAAGTTGGCGATAAACTTCACATTTGGGTACGGAGGCTCTAGCTCTTTGATCGATGGCTGGACTGTGACGTCAAAGGCCGGCTCTCGGAAACGCTGTCACTACCAATCATAAGGTGGCGTCTCTTCACACCTGCGGGCGCTTTGACACTGTTTGGCTCGCGGCCCTGATTGGAGGGAAAGGATTCCACGTATCCCTTTGAGGTTGGCACGTGACAGATGTATTTCATAGTAAGTTGGCTATTCGTTGTTTCCTTTTCAATTTGCTGGTTGAATGGAGGGAAGCATTTCTCTATCGGACATTTCGGATATGAATCTTGTAAGGCTGGAGGCGGGGGAGGGAGAGGGGGCGGCATCAAAAAAGGATTTTCCTAGAATAAATCGCAGGTGAATGAGTTTAGGGAATTGAGATAAAATAAGTTTTGCTACGAATTCCTTCGGCTGACTGAAAGAAAGTCGAAACATTTCTTAATATAATTTTCCTGAATACCTGTTGCACCTAAACTTTGTTTTCTCACCTAAGTAGAAGGGGTCTCAGTAAGTTACTACTTTATTAATATAATTACTCTCTTGCAATATGAAGTGAAAATGCACGTGAAAGGAAAGATATGCACTAGCATGACTTCTGAACACATTCTTACAGTCTTCAACAATATTTCATTTTTTTAATGATTTACTAAAAATATAATCTTTATTAAAGTAAAGTTTACGATATTTCTTCAAACATAATGTAAAGTAAATTTCCTTCCGTTAAAAGAAGACATCGAAGCTAGTTTCTGTTTCTACTTTACTCAACAACTTTCATGCCGGCCACCTTGTCCAGTTGTCAGAGATGTCCGACTCGGATGGGGAGGTATCGGGTTTGCATCCCGGCTCGGGCATGGATGTACTTTCTCTCTCCTGTCCATTATTTATGTGAATGTGTTGTTTTGCTGTGAATATCTGGCCTACCCTCTGCACGAGCCATATGACGTGTGTACTGAAGAAGTCTGACTTCATTCCAAATTACGGTACAGTTGGAGAAGTGAAGCAGCGCTTTCTAAATTGCTAGCCTCGCTGGCACAAGACAACAGCAACATCTACTTTTATACAATTTTTCACTTGAGAAGTGCGTTTTTGATCGAAGTTTAGCATAAGCAGATAATAATCATGAAGGAATATTTTATTTGTAGTAAGAATCTACAAATATACTTGTGTCTTTGGAACATGAGGATTTCATTCTTTAGTGTTCATACGTTCAAATATCATTGTCCTTGACGAATAAATAACGCTAATAGGTTCTTTGGAGTTTCAAGACAACTAAGTATGCTATCTGCATTCCAGAATTTGAGCTTGATGTCATTGATGGAATAGCTTCGTCCTAAATGAAAGTAAATCAGCAACAAATAACACATCATGGTGCTTGGAATTGTAAAGGAAAAATTAGGTAAGGTTTCCATTAGTAGGGAAAAATGGATGAGAAAATCTCGTCCTCTCTTAGAGCTTGAGTGATATTTTTGAAAACTTCGGGTAATTTTTTTATTAAAATCTTTTTTTTCTATAAAAAGCTACTACGTTTAAAGACCAGGGACGGATACAAGGAAGGGGCGGCGGGGGAGATCGCCCCTCCCTGGAGGTACTGTCTACCAGTAAATTTTCTAAATAGAAGTTCAAACTAGCTGTCGTGGCCGTCACAAAACTTTCTTCTATATCTATCTTATGAATTCCGGTTACAAAATAAAATACGTACTCGCCCGAATAATTGGAGACAGCTCCAATTTCCCAATTATCGAAAAACCCCTGCAAATGCAAAATCAATGAGCGAAATTGGAAATCATTGCAAAAGCCTTGTTTAGATTAATTGCAAACATTTTATTTGTTAGTAAAAAGAAATTGGCAACAGTTAAAAATTTCAAATCATTGAAAGTTTTCAGCTGTTTTGATAATTAAATAGCGTGAAAGCGATTTTTTAATGAATTAATTTTTCGCATTGTTGACTAAGCGCAATAATCACTCCACCCCCACCCCTGGGGTGATTGGCCCCAAAATTTAATCGATGCTTGCTTCCTTATTGGGTTAGTGTTATTCCAAATTTCATTCAAATCGCAGCAATATTTCCCGAGATACAGTAGGTGCAATGACAAAATAAGCACTTTTTATTGCTCCATCCCCTTTGAGATATTGACACACAAATTGAATCAGCACCTGTACTCACTAGGGTCTACCTATGGCCCAATTTTCGTTTGATTCCGCCGGTTACTTCCTGAGATATAGCAGTCACCCCCGCGCAGAACACGTGCGACTGCTCCACCCCCCTTCAAGATATTGACAAACAAATTAAATCAGCACCTGTACTCAGTTGGGACTACCTATGGACCAATTTTCGTTTGATTCCGCCGGTTACTTCCTGAGATATAGCAATCACCCCCGCGCAGAACACGTGCGATTGCTCCACCCTCCTTCAAGATATTGACAAACAAATTGAATCAGCACCTGTACTCAGTAGGGTCTACCTATGGACCAATTTTCGTTTGATTCTGCCGGTTACTTCTTGAGATATAGCAATCACCACCGCGCAGAACACGTGCGATTGCTCCACCCCCCTTGGAGGAATTCGCTAAAAAAAGTCAGGTGCACCAGTTCACATAGTGGTACATATGTGCAAAAATTTTTGTTCGATTTCATGCAGCAGTTTTTGCTCTAGCGCGGCCACAAAAACTGGTCACACACATACAGACTCACACACCGACAGACACACAGACACACAGACAGACACACAGACAGACATTTTCCAAAAATGGTCAAAATGGACTCAGCGCACCTCAAAACGTGCAAATCCGTCAAAATTCGACATTCGAAAATTTTCACGAAACCAATACTTTCTTCTATATATTAGATATAGAAAAAAGTAAAAACATAATTTTTGATAAGTTGCAATGATCTTGAAGGAACAAAATTTGGGCTCTCTCTCGGAATTTTTTCAGAATTGAAGTCCAAAACCTATGTGATCAATATTTGCCAACCAGTATGCATAGTAAAAAGTAAGTAATAAAAATCAATCGCCTCTCCCTTGAAAAACTTCTGGATCCGCCATTGTTAAAGATTTAAGTATTACTTTCCTTTATTTTTGCATTGGTGAAATTTGGCAGTTTTGTACTCCCTGTATTTTTCTCTATACATGGAGTATAAAGATTGCAGTTTTTTTTTTAAATCTCTGTTTTTTTTTTTTAATTTATCAGGAATATTGCGTCAAAATACCAGTAGACGAAATGGTAAGTAAATCGTTGCCTCACCGCGGGAAAACTTTATTCGATATTCTTCGAATATATTTTTAGAGTTAGATTGTAAACATGTTCTACTTCAATGGCAGTGTCTAAAAGTCTCTATTCTTGTTATTTCACGAAAAACACAACAGTATTCAGATAGTTCCAACTGTCTGACATTCAAATTCTAAATCGCAATACGCAATGCTCTAGAACTTAGGTTTTAAATTTAATTTCCAGAGAACCAGAGGCGATCGTGGCACTAACTGCTCCAATGAAATTTTTTAGGGAATCGTTTTGAGTGGCATATATTTTTCTCTTCTGAAAGGCTCTCGTTGTTTTTTTTTTTTTTTTTTGGGGAGGGGGGCCTTCATTATAATGGGGTGTGGTGACTTTTCTCTTGTTGTTATGGGCTACCCTGCATTTAATACTGAGGCTTTTTATAACTTTGACAAGGGTACCGCAAGTGATCACTTGTGGAGTCGAAGAGTCAAAATTTCAGTGAAAAATTCAATATTTGTAAAAGATCGAATTTTCAAAGGCGATACTCATGAAAAAATAAAATTAAATTCACATTTATTCATTGCTTATGTTTATAATTCTTAGAATGTATTTTAGAAAACAAACAATGAACCTCATAAACTACCTTACCATTGATTAAAATATTTATTTATATTGTGATAACATGAAGTTACAAAAATACATTTGTAATTTTGAGTGGGATAACGCTTTTATATTCCTTTTTTCTTCTGATCTTTGACAAAGAGGTTCCTTCAAGAAAATGGTCAGCTCAATAGCTCAATAGGTTCCCCAAAGTGTAAAAGGTGAATACGCCTACTCTAGAATAAAACACATGCTTTTGAATAATATAATTGCTATTTCAGAGAACAATTAGATTAGATGACGCTGGTACATTCATATTATAAATTATACAATGAATGTAAATCATAATGCTTCTATAAATAAACATCTATCATTAGAGTTTTCAAAGGGTGGCGTTAATATATGAATAAAGACAAAATTTAATGCATTGTGAGTTAACGATTTTGAGATAAAACCATTCATCAGTTTTACTCTAGTGTGAATTATTATGCAAGATAATGAATCGTTCCTCTCATTATGCTTCCATCTCTAAATAAATTTTCGTAGGCTGGAAAATTGAAATAATGTGCAGGTTAAGTGTGAATAATTTGTAAAATGTGCTTCTGCGTTGCATTTTAATCAAGCATAGAGTGCGTGGAAAATTGTATTGGTGTAATTTATTGAAAATAGAGTGAAAAAGTGGAAATGTACTCTGGGTTTCATGTGGAGCTCTGAACGAAACTTCTAAATTCGATCAATCCAATATAGGCAAATAAGTTTTAACTAAACGAGCTACATAATACAAAGCTGTACAGGATAGATATGATAACGTTTCTCAATATTTATTGTCATACAGATTGATGAAATTGGTAAAAACATTTCGTGGACAAGAGCCCGCTCAATGGAATAGTCATTTTTGCCACGAAAAAATATTCGTATAATCGGGATATTCTATTATCCGGGACGAAAATAATGCGTTACAGCGGTTTAGTACATTGAAAATGTATTATATTGAGCGGGATATTCTTTTAACCGATATTCTAATAAGCGGGCTTGATTGTACGTTAATAGTAGCATTCTCCTTACCATTTATTTTTAAGTAAGAGTATGTATTTAAAGGCAAGCAGTTGGTTCACTTATTTAACTGTGGTTAAGGAAATAGTATCTTTAAAAAATTATAGAATAACATAAAAATAATTATAGAAATAAAAGCAAAGTAGAGAGAAATATAAATTATGGTAGATTTTTCTTGAGTAGTGACTTGTTTGTAAAATCGTAATTATATATAACTTAGAGGCTCGTTAAATTGAGTGTCAACTATATGTATATTTTTTTTCTGTGAGAAACTTTAAGAGCATTATTAAGGTACCGTCTACACAAAATTGCAGACATTGCATAAAAGTTTTTTGCTCTTACTTTTGCCTTTTATTCTATGATGAATGTATTGTGGAATTTTTCCTTTTCTGGTTATGTACCAAAATATGCTTATCAACTCCTTTTCTGTTGCAGGCTGGTGCTGAGAAGAAACTGACCGTACCTCTTTCTGAGTGAAGCATCTGAATGGTGAGTGAACATTTCATGGATTTTCAAATGCAGTAGAATCCCGAAAGCAACTACCTTACATCTTAAACGCTTCTGCGAAATTAAGATGTACATTCGGAATAAACTCTACTTGAATTTTTTTGAATTTCATAAAGGCAATGGGGGAAAAAAGGAAAATGAAAGGGTTTAAAAAAAAAAAGGGTCCCGATATTTCGTCGACACCAAGCTAAAATAACGAATGTGAAAAATCGCGTTTTTCGAGTTCGTGATTCAAGTTAGAATTCTTCAAATAATTAAAATTAAAATGATACCTTCGCAAGATAGTTTTACACTTAAAGATATCTGTAAAAAATTAAAAAATTGAAAATAACCAAACACGTCAGGTGGGAAAAAATTATATTCAGGGTTTTGACTCTCCTTAATAGTGCCAATTTTCACATTCGTAATTTTAGCATGGTGCCGTCGAATTCAACATTCATTCAGCTAGCCGAATTAGCCTGAAATGGACCGAAAAGACGTTTGAGAAAATGGCCGGTAATCGAGAATGCGATTGCAATAGGTTAAACACTGTGTTTTTTCGTTAAGAGCAAAGTCGAGTTTTCTGGATTCGGCTAGCTAAATGAGTGTTGAAATATTGAGACTCTTTTCTTTTTTTTTAAACCTTTTAATTTTCCTTTTTTCCTCCATTGTGTTTATGAAATTCAAAAAAAAAAAAAAAAAAAAATCAAGTAGAGTTTATTCCGAATGTACATCTTAATTTTGCAGGAGCGTTCAAAACCTAAGGTAAATAAGCTGATTAGTAAATCTGAAACTGTATTCCTTCACGCTTGATACCAAACTGGTCACCCGTTTATAGAGCGTTAAGCTTACAAAACACTCGACTTAAAATACTTAACGTCTCCTGCTTGTTTGAATTTTCGATAGAGATTATGTATTGAGGCCATCGAATTATCCATTAACCCTTTGCTGAGTAGAACTTGAGTTCTGAAGTAGAAAAATTAAAATTCATGAAATTTCAAAAATAAAGCAAAATAAAAATAAACAAATGAATGAATAAATAAATTAAACAATAAAAAATAACTAAAAATTAATATGAATCATTAGAATAGATTACATAAATGAAAAAAGCACTGTTGCCAGATACTGCATGTAAAATTGGTCAAAATAATTATTTTTAAAGCAAAATTATAGAAAAATTAGAAATCAAGTTTACAATGAATGCTGGTATTCTGGTGTGATGGAAAAAAAAGGCGATATTGTCGAAATTGGGGGACCCAATAACATAAGAATCAATGAAAACTGTTTTTGTATTTTTCCAAAATTTAAATTTCACATAGTTGTGAATTCTACAAATCAATATATTATGATTTTTTTTCTTTAAAATGGTTTAAAGCATACAGCAATGACCTTCCACAAAAATAGATTTTTCAAGTAAAACTAAAGAAAGAAAAATGAGCACGTTTTCTTTAAATATTACCACAATTAAGACTTAGGTCATGTAGGGGAAGACCGCTTATATTGGACCACTGCTTAAATTGGACCTCGGGCTTAAAATCTAGTACAGAGATCTGTGCTACACTTTAATAGTAGAAATATAAAGTTTTAGGAATAAAAACAATGTGTATGAAGTTTCACCAGTCTTCGAACTGTTTAGCGGGAGTTACGGCTTGATTTGTGATGAAAACGTGCGAAATCTTATTTTTCGGACTTGTTTCTAGAAGGATAACTCAAAAACTTGTAAATTGCACTAAAATTCTGTTACAGTATTATAATCTGTGTTTAATAAGGATTACATCGATATATTTACATGAGCGATTGTGATAGTTTTTGACAGAGCAATGAGCTGAAGAATAAAAAATGGCATGTTTTCCTTTATTGGACCGAAAAAAGTTTCCTATATTGGACCGGTGGTCCAATTTAAGAATATGATTTTAAACAAGACTTTTTATTAATTGTAACACAAAATAAGCGGCTCCTTTTATTTAATAGCGTAGTTAAAATTATTTTAAGCATACTTTAACACCCATTCTCGATATTCATTTAAACTTTTTTATCAAGCAGAAGCTGCAACTTCTTAAAATGTATGGGTTTTTTTTTCTCTCCATTCATTAAGCTGCAGTTTAAGGTTGTTAAACATAGTTATTAACTTAAATAAAATTTACGCTGGTTTACCGAGAGAAAAATATGAAATTCTTCGGTATTTTCGAAATGATTTTTAAAGGAAAAACAACTTATATGCTACTAAAATGTTCAATGTAAAAGAAGCCGGCTTTTTCACTGTCCAAAAGCCCCAAAATATATTGACGTATAGAGGTAACCATCAGGTTGGAACAGTAATGAATGGTGAACGTGGTAGAAACACACTGGTTATTTGCTGCAAGCTTCCCTGGTGAGCAATATACTTGTTCAAAAAAAAAAAAAAAAAAAATAATAATCACAAACGATAATTCACACAATTGATACATTTCATCAAAACTGTTAAACCAAGCAATGTAAAAAGAATGTCCTTCTATTAATAGATAGGCACAGCACTTACATAAAGAACATTGATGCAATAAACTTGGCTAACGATAATGCTTTCTCTTTAAGCACATCATACACGTAGATGTGCGCTTTATTCGTTGTCTACATATTTTAATGGAGCATGTGATACATGGATGCGAGAATATCTAATGAGATCCATTATCTAATATCGCGTTGGAGAACTGTTTGGTAACTCTTATGGGCAAACCGCAATCAAGGCCATGTCAAATGCTGTGAGTTGATTCCAAAGAACAGGAGTTTGGATTGTTAATTGACATGTGTTTAATGTCACTGACTTGGCTACAACAGAATTAGAGTCAAGTAGTCCAGATAAAACTACTCAAAGTGAACAGGTTACATGTTCTTTGTAAGTTGTACACCATGTACCAGAACTAGCTACGACTTAAATTAGTACAAGTTCTGCAGAATCGGCGGATAGTTCTCATCAAAACATGATTGCCAACTCTAACTATGATTTTGTAAAGCCGGCTCACATATCCCTTTTCCTGAAAAAATAGAAGGAACAAAAAGGAAGGCTATCTCAGCAATCATTCTAACGCCGTATAAAATAGGCATAGAGCAGAAAAATTCACACTACTAGAAGCAAGAAACTGCACAAAACAATTGTTATTGCAATGTTTGTCATAGAGATGAAGTGCAAAACATGATTACGTGTATGAAATGCCATCGACGAGTTTATCAACAGTGCCTAAGTGAGGCCGAAGCAAAAGAAATTCTACTGCAAATCCTGGAAAAAAGCTGTATAGTTCAAACATAAATTATTCTGTGATTTCCTGGTACGGTCCAATTTAGGAAGCGCATGGTTCAATTTAGGCGCATATATTCCTAAATTGGACTTTTGCAACTTTTTATAAGATAATTTTTTAAAAAATAATTTTCATATTTTCCGAAAATATAAGCTCCTAGGGCGGTTCCTAATTAAATTTAGCTTACGATGCCCTATTTTGCATTTCTGTTTTGCTTCACATTGAGCGACACAGGCCTCCTGTTCTTAGGGGGTCCAATATAGGCGGTCTTCCCCTAATACCTTAATTTTCTTAATCCCTTAACTCCAATAGGAACAGACCAGGGAATCACGTTTAATGATATACAGTGTACTCTCACTTATACGCCGCCTCATTTATGCGCCGTTTTCACTTGTACGACGATTTTAAATGGTCCCAGCACATTCCATAGCAAAATAAAAACATGATCATTCGTTTATGCGTCACTCTTTAGATAAATATTTCACTTATGCGCCGAATTTTCCGTAAAGTGTAAAAAAATATCTATATATTTTCTTTAAAAAATAAGATTTTTAAAAACTTTCATCTTTAATCTTTCGCCTATATTGCTCACGGAGGGCCTTTTTTCTGCATGAACTAGAGTTCGGAGAGTGACAATTATCTATTATGCATCGCTTTAAAGGGAACAGTTTGTAATTAGGTATGCTACAATTTTTGTTTTCTCTTTATCATAGCAGTTACGCTACAGTAATTGCCAAACCGTAGTAATATGTCCATTTTCTATAGAAAAATTCTTACTCATTCTCTCATTAGAAACTGTGTTGCGTTTTAGTCCTTTAAATAGGCTTGTTCACTTATACGTCTCTCTCACATATGCGCTTTTTCCTGTTGGTGCGTTGGGCCGGCGTATAAGTGAGAGTTCATTGTATGCGTTTTTTAATAAGTTAATCATAAAATACGCACTAACTCAAAATGCAAACGAGCGGAAATTGTGAGTGTTCGTGGATTTGTTGATTCTATTTTTTTTCTTTTTTTTCAGTTCATTACTTGAACTAAAACGCTTTTACAATCGGGTCATTCCATAGAAATATCTACCTCAGCCTAAGAAAGAAAAATACAGAAGTGGAAAATGTATCAAAAAAAAAAAAATAAATAAATAAATAAATAAATAACAATCATACAACATAAGAAGTTTTAAAAAAATGAAAAAGTATTGTAATTGTTACTGAGATTAACCGTAATAAATAATTTGTAGTGTGTTTACTGCTTGTTATTCTATGGTTACGTTAGTCACGTTATGTTAGTCACACTCTATCTTGAGTAAAAGTGACACTTAAGACTGAAAAAAATTAAGATTTAATAAATGTGTTTTATGTTTTTAAAAGCCAACTTTACACATTTTTCAAGTATACCATTCAATTTTTAACACTAGCTTAAGTTTGTGGAATTTTTGCCTTACAACATGAGCATTAATTTTCAGGGTTACAAAAATGTTACGTTAGTCAAGCTGCTATTTTGGTTGAAAAAATAGCTACTGTCAGTAATTTTGTTTTTAATTCTTAGCAGAAATGATACATAGATACCATGTACATTGTAAATCCATCAGCATAACTAAAAATTATTTTTTATCATTTAAGTTACAAGTAAAAACAGTTACAAAATCAGCTCTGAATGTTACGTTAGTCACTATAGAATGACCCAATCATATTTTCATTTTTCCCTTAATCCATTGACGAAATATAGGATGTCAATTTAAGCTTAGAACTGACTCCTCTCTAAATGAAAATTTTCAGCTCGACGCGATTTTTCCTTTCCTCAAAACCAATTATCCATTCTATTAAATGAATATGCGTTTTCTCTCTCTCTCTCTCTCGTTTTCCAATCCTTCAATATTAAGGTGTAGTTTGCATTTTCCCTGGGCGCATTTCAAAAGATTTAATGAATTCATGGATTTTTGATGGATGCAAAAGATTGAATATGCAGAAATTCGTCAAATTATTTTTATGAACGTCGGTATTTCTCGGATATATTTGGCAACAGCGGCACAGAAACTCAAATAGCAATGTACGTTAAGTTCCAGCGTGTTTGAATGAATGGGGGAATAATCGAAAAAAAGTCTTTGATACCAACGCCAGCTATTTTTGTAAGGAAGAGGAATTCTTTGAGTACACAGTTCCAATTTCAAAGATCTGAACCTATCGTAGCATAAAATATTCGCGCATATTTTTGTGTAGCATTCATCTCTTTCTTCTTATAGTAGGTAAATTTGAAAGTATGTGCAGCTACGGGCCTCCTACACAGTAAAAAGAAAAAGCAAAAAACATTATTAATGAGCGGGGTATTTTATCACAATATTCACTTGTGATTTTCCTCCCAATATTTGATTAGCATTTGAGCCAAAATAAATATGCATGTTGATGGTGAATACCTTTCTTTGTGCAAGCTGGGTAAAAAAGTAAGCTTTCTAGTAAATGTCTAAGTATGGATTAATTTGCTTTTTCTCTTGTTAATTTGTTTGTCTCTGAAGTTGCGAATAAATTATGCTGTAATAATCCTAAGTTTATTTTTTAAAAAAACTAAAAAATACACTTTTAGAATTAATCCAACTAAAAAGAGAAAATTTTCAAAACTATTGAATATCCGCTAAGTTTACATGCACTTATAATGCATCAACATGTAACATAGTTTAGCCTTTAGTATTAATAATAGTATTAAATATATTACTTTTATATGTATAAAGAAAGTCAATTTTATTTTTTATTCAGAATTACATTCAAACAAGCCCACATATGAAACTACTAAAAGCGTATTAATAAAATAAATATTGCAGACGGTAAATTTAGGGTGGTTTCTAGGAATTTGGATATTTTTAACCCTTAACGATCGGTAAAACAGACCTTTATGGTTTAAAAATAGCCAAAATGATATTTTACTTGATGTAAACAAACTTTTGCCTGGAGTTCCATAGCGGGCGGTTCAGCACCTTTAGTCTTTTGTGTAATGATGCAAACACGTCCATTATGTAAAACGTGTAAATTATGTAGAACGTTATCAAGCCTTGGTAGTATTTAGGTTGAAAGAGGAAAAATTTATAGATTAACAGAATGCCACTAATTTTTATCAACAATGCAGAATTGTAGTTTTAAAAAGTATCGACTTTCCTCAGCCCTATTATAACAAATGGAATCATTCAGAAGATTTTTAGCATTTCAGAAGATAGAAAGTCAACCAATCAGAGCCCGACCATTACGTCGATTTACTAGAACGCACCCGACCTCAGTCAGAAAATAAACAAATGAAACAATACCAAACTGAATCGTTAAACAACTGAAACCTACCTTAATTAACTATCCTAACCTTAGCAGTGACCCCGCTTTACCTCCGCCCACAACTCGCTCAGTACAATTCTCAATTAGTTATCCCGGGTAACAGGAGCTGGAAATCAATCAATGGCGAACAACAATTTGCGTAGATGAAAAGATTTAGAACCGAATACTTCGGAAACACATCGGACGAGATCAAAGAGAGGGGGAATCTTTGGCAGTTGCTTTTGGTGGCGTTTCATTCTAATGAGCAATTAGTAAATGGCATGCTGGAAGGTCATGTTGGTGTTAAGTTTCTTCGACAGGTTTCCGTTTAATTAATTAGTTTATGAGGTTATTGAGATTTCATGAGGAGTTTAGATGCAATGGGTCAATTTTTCAAAAAAAAAAAATTTTTTCTGAAAGAGCGCGATCGAAAACATGGGGTGAATTACTTTTTTTCTTTATTTTGACTCATTTTCTTCATTAAAAAAATATTTTAAGACACTCAGTAGCTGTTTCGTTTTCGTCACCGGCTGACGTCACAAGTGTACAAAATGCTCCATGCAATGCCGCTTTACAGACGAACCGCCATTTAGGATCAGATTTTTCATTGCTGTGGTAGTGGGGTTACTAGAGATTCAAAATGGCTGATGCGTCGATCTGGTTGTACACCAAAGTTTCTCTACTTTTGACAATATATGAGATTTTGCTTTATTTTAGTGGTTGGACATTTTTTTAAAGTAATTAAAACTGAATTGTTGCGAAAATGAAAATATTTCAACCACTATGTTATTATTATTATTATTGTTTTACTTTTTTTTATCAACTTAAGTGACGAAAAGTAATACTTTTAGTCACTGGTGGGGGTGAAGAAAACACCTTCTCCCCCCATCATTGATATATATTTTTTTTATTTTTGCAAATCTTTTTAATGATGCCCAGCATTCCTTCTCATTAGATGTTTATGTATGATACGTGTGCTGGCTCGTATTTAATAATTTGGTAAAATTGGAATTTCATTTGGCAATCAAAAATTTTCCCCTTCCCAACGATTTTAGGTCGGGGTCAACTGCT
Source organism: Uloborus plumipes (assembly GCA_038373865.1). Taxonomy (NCBI): domain Eukaryota; kingdom Metazoa; phylum Arthropoda; class Arachnida; order Araneae; family Uloboridae; genus Uloborus; species Uloborus plumipes. The sequence continues at coordinate 22,300 of JAXGGA010011763.1, read as the reverse complement.
TCTTCCCATGATTTCACATAAATTCAATAAAACTAATAACGCCTGCAAATCGTTAACGAACAAAGTGATTTTTGAGAATAAGGTTTTGATTAATTTTCTTATTTCGCTTTTGTTTTTAAGAGATTTTTTTCCCTCGTAATATTTTTCTACTAACAAAAAAAAAAAAAAAAAATCAATTTTTAAAAGCCTTTACAACAGTTTCTTTATTTTTTTAATCAGTCTAATTGCACCCCCCCCCCCCGTCAACCTCTACGTGCGTCACTGTTTGAATGGAACGTACGGATGGCTTTGGCAATGAATGTATCATAATGCGAGGGAAGAGGTATTTTAATAGTTCTTTCGGTGATTGAGTGCTTTATCTAAAAAGTATTGCAAGAACTCAACAAACTTTGGCGTACAGATATTGTCCGTCCTTGAAAGTCGTGCCTAGCACTTAGGAACCATTCCACTTAAAAAAAGGGGATGGGTTGTGAGTGGGAACAGTTTTAGGCGAAGTTTTCAATGAAAACTTGGCAATTGCTCTCCTTTTGACACATTCAATCAAACTATGTATTTGAAATTAGCATCATTCCACGTTGTTTGATACGACTCAAAATGCTTCTTATTATTCTTCCCCTTATAGTTATCTTACCTATCACCCCTATTTTGGTACGGTCAGAGAAGACCTGACGCATGCGTAAATACGTGGAAGGTTTTACCGAAGAAAATCAGACAGTATATCTTGACCAGAGCTGGCACTGATTAAGTTTGACGCACATCTGTCATGATGCCCCTACGAAGATGACGCATCAGACATGCGTCATCTTCGTAGGGGTGAAGTGGAGTAAAATATAGCTTTACGTTCGTTTAGCGGAGCTCCAAAATCTTAAAAGTCAATGATGGAAGAGAATAAAAGTCGATTTACAGTGTACACAAATAAGAATCGGTGCTGATTGAAGTTTAATACATCAAAGGTGAGAGACGTACTCACTTTTTTTCGTATTAGGCATGCCTACCCTTTAATTAGATGTTAAAGCAATACTTAAACGATAAATGATAGTATTAGGGAATCATAGTAGAAAAAAAAATGCATTATAAAAATTGGAAAGCGCGCAGTTTCGAATAAATTGAAGATATGTTTTGCATCGAGAATCCAGCTAAGTCCTTATCAAAACTTTGTAATTAAGGACTTCGGAGCAAGAAGATCGCACTGCATTTAAAAAAAATTCAGTTGTCACAAAAATTGAAATTGACAATGAGTATATTTCGTCCATAGCCGGCACGATAATCTATAAAATGAGGATTAAATCATGGAATTTGATAAAAAAAATATAAGGAAATTCTCGTGCGATAACAAGAAAACAGCCTAGAGAAGCAGTATATGGGATTTGTCGAAGATGCCTCATGTTAGTACGATATGATAGATATTTTCTTCACGTTTCAGTGCAAAACACAAAACCGGCAAAACGTAGAGCTGTCTCCGTCGTACACTAGTATTTCCAAGTTGAAATGGGGAATAAAATAATGCAAAATAAATAAACTTCAAATACTGTAATCGTTAAAAAAAAAAAAAAAAAAAAAAAAAAAGGAAAATAATAAATGAAATATAATTTTCGCTAAACTATTTTTACGGTGTTTTACAGTTAACTGTGTTCATTCAAGAAAAATGTATGAATAAAAAGTTTTAAATCTTGTCTTTCAGTTGAAATTGATCTCGCTTAGTAAATTGTGCAAAACCAATATGACTTATTGCTTAAAGCAGGCGCAAAAGCAGCCTTTTATGAAGAAGTATTGATATTTTAATCATTGCTACTTCTTTGCAATTAATTTCCTCGATTATCGAGCCTCAAAAGACAGCTGCGATTTATTTTCAACATAAACTCGAAGAAAATCGTTAATAAATGAATCCCAACCGAGGATAAGAAATCAGTTCATATCATTTCTACCTGTTTGATTAATGCAGGAAACGATTTTTCATCATTGATTACGACGCGATATAATCAATGATGATAAATTGTTCGATATTTCCCACCTACCTTTTCGTCACACTTCGTTTTCTGGGTGATCATTTCTAAGTCCTGAATTTAATAAAATAATAAATATCTGTGAAACCATTTTCCAACTTGTTTACTGTTTGTAACATCCTAATCCCCTCTCCTCCTCACGAAAAAAAAAAAATGAATTTGAACTTTTACTTTCTAATTTAAACTATGTTTTTCGCATTGACGAATTGCGGCAGGTGTGTGTGTGTGTGTTTCTTCGCCACTATGGTGCGGCGGGACTGTTGCAGGCTGCGCCTCCATGTGCTGCAAGGACTCCCTCCAGGGTTGGTGAGCAGGTTCGGGTTAGGGAAGCACCGGGAGGTAGGGTGTTGGCAGAGTGCCAATCTGAAAAATGGTCTACACGACGCTTGAGGTCCAAAAATAAAACAAAACTGCCGTGCTAAGCACAAAAGTCGTATCTGCACTTTTTAACAAAATTGAGTTATCGCCACCAGGTGGCTCTCAGTAACGTATGGTCATTTGAGAACGGGAATCCTTTTTTTTTAAATACGAAAAAGTTTCATCTGAATCAAATACATAGTGGCGAAAAACTTTAAAGAGTAATATCTCAGTTTGAGCTCAGCTGCAGATACCACTTTTGCGCTTAGCACGGCAGTATGGCAATTTGTCAGTGCTCTAAAAGCCTTGAGAGCCCAGAGATAAAAAAGGGTGGAAGTAAAGGTGAATAACTAAATGTCAATTTTAGATATAACTATATACGCAGCCAAATTATGAAGCAATGATTAATAACTAAATTGAAAATTAAATGTTCATGATCGAAATTTGTCTTTAGCGCCGCTCATTCGGCCTATCTTGTGCTTAACTGCAACCTTTCCAATTTTCATTTTTCTTTATTTTTGTCATTTATTAGACTAGCTGAATTGTACAAGCTTGCTTATTAGGTTTCCGCTTAAAATGAAGTACGAAAATAAAACGTCAAATTTCGACATTTCTCTATGGGTAGTAAAATCAAAACACGATTCTTCAAATATCTCAAAAACCTCATTTCCGGAGATATTCAACTTTACCTTCCGACAACAATATTTTTCTGTTAATGATTGAAGTTTTTTCATTTATAATTATTCGAAGCAATAAAAATTCTGCCTGCAAGTTTCTTTTAAATTAATCGGATAAGGATCCGATATAGAAGTTTCAGAATATTTAATGTGAGAGATGAAAAAATTTGTCCGAATTCGTTAAGCCATTTTTTTTTTTTTTTTAGAAAAATCCTTTTATTCACGTTTAAGTCTTTTTGGGCATTTCGAAGTGGTCAGTATTAGTTACTCGAAGAACAAAAAGTCTGCACAAAATTTCCCACTAGACTTTGGGAAACCGTTCCGAAGACACAGTAGAGATTTCTTTTTTTTGACTTGTTTTCATAATTCTGTAATGAGAATACAGTGAACTCTCACTTATACACTGCCTCATTTATGCGCCTTTTTCACTTATACGATGATTTTAAATGGTCCCAGGACATTTCATAGCAAAATAATAATAGTAGCATTCGTTTATGAGTCGCTCTAAAGATAAATATTTCACTTATGCGCCGAATTTTCGGTAAAATTTAAAAATGAAATTTATTTTCTGTAAAAAATAAACATTTTTCTTCACCTTCTTCTTTAATCTTTCGCCTTTATTGCTCACGGAAGGCAGTTTTTCCGCATGAACTTGAGTTCGGAGAGGGACAATTATCTATCATGCATCGTTTTAAAGGGAACAGTTTGCAATTAGGTATGCTACAATTTTTGTGTTCTCTTTATCACTGTAGTTACGTTACAGTAATTGCCAAACCGTAGTAATGTGTCCTTGTTTTACAGAAACATTGTTATTCATTCTCTCATTAGAACCTATATTTCGTTTTAGTCCTTTAAATAGGCTTGCTCATTTATACGTCTCTCTCCCTTATGCACCTTTTTCTGTTGGCCCCTTAGGCCGGCGCATAAGTGAGAGTTCACTGTATATGCATGTGTCTTTTGTATATGGTACATAAACTTTGAATTCAAATACCCACAGAAAAAAAAAAAAAACTGCGCCTCCGAAAACGCTTGTTAATGTCGGGGTTGGGAGGGGGGCATGGTAAGCAGACTGTATGCTCTCGAAGAAGCTGTAATGTCTCTTACGTGGAAGTGTGATACATTTCCTGTTACGGGGGGGGGGGGACCTATGTTGTGATAAAAGATCTCACTTCAGCTAAGTAGATTGGTTTTCTTTTGCTAAATTAACATTTTTAAAACTGAGTAGTAAACTAAAATTTTAATCACTGCCAGCTGATTAATTTAAAGACAGCATGAATTTGGCTCAGAATCTCACTAATATTTGTTTTTATCTTTGCTGCAACAAAAATGTATTATCTTACACTCCTGTATACTGCCGTGCTATAAGCGCAAAAGTGGTATCTGCATTCGACCTCAAACTGAGATATTGCTCTTTAACGTTTTTCTCTACCATGTATTTGATTCATACGGTACTTTTTCAGAATTTTTAAAAAAATATTTCCCGTTTTCAAATGACCACAAAACTTCGTTTTTAGGTAAAATACCGTAAATCAGGGTTACTTGGACCCACAAGAGGGCTACCTGAGCCCACAGTAAAATGATAAAATCTGGGTTTGGTACTAGCGTTAGAGACTGCAGAGGGCTTCTACCTAGTGGAGAAACGAGGAACTACGTGCAAGTCTTCAACTAGTAGGTACCAAACCTAGATTTTATCATTTTATTGTAGTGGGCTCAAGTAACCCCCTAGGGTCCAAGTAACCCTGATTTACGGTAAGCAACAAACCGCCACTTGATGGCAATAATTCAATTTTGTTAAAAAGTGCAGATACGACTTTTGTGCTTAACATGGCAGTAGAGTGCTTGAAATCTGTTTTAAATCCAATTTTTTTCCGCTGTCTCGTCGATTCTATTTGTCCCAAAAAAGCCATACTTAAAACGTTTTTTTCATTTCATCTTAACTACTTGTGTATTTCATTTTACGAAGTATCGTGGGAAAATGCTAAAAACAAACATAAAGGTAAACCTAGGAAACATTTAGAAGAATTTATAAATTAGATTTTCCCAGCAGTTTTATCCAACAAAGGCACCGAAGTCATAAGGAGTAGTCTTTCGAGAATCAAGAACGTTTGGCCGCTCTTTATGAATTCTAGTTGCTTATTAAATTATCGAATCTCTCAGCGTAATTGATCAATTTATAGTTCTTCACTTCAATTCACTCTGATTTGCTACGTTATTAATCGCTAAATAAGACATGTTTCATGTTTCATAAATTAAATTATACAGCTTCGTAACCAAATTTAGCTTTTCCTCTAAAGCTAAGAGTCTCATGAGAATGAATACAGAAGAGAAAAATTCATTTCCGGAAAAATAGAATGTTTCGAAAGAGGAGGGAGGTAATTTGAATGGGTGAATTGATGAAACAACGCGAAAAATGTGCATTTGAAGGAGGCAAAAAACTATATCGGCATTAGATACATCAACATTTATAACGTTAATCTGCAGATTGTATGGATTTAGTGCAGAAATATACACAATTTAGACAATAGTTGCGTCACAGCGAAATATTATTTCACTGTTGGCCATCAACTTGAGAATTGCCCTTTATGTTTTATGCATCAAACTAAACTTCATTTTGTTTTAATAGCAAATTCATTTTGCTATTAACTTTAGCATTTCTCATTCATCATTACTACTATTAAAATCTGTCCGCGTCTGTCTGTCTGTCTGTCCGTCTAAAGCTTGAACTCCTCAAAAACCGCTGAGCATAGAGAATCAAACATAATACCATTCGATTCGAAATTTTCTAAGGAAGACAATAAGACCAACCGCGTAATTGTACGACGTTAATTAGCTGAGATATTAATTAAAACGTTAATTAAATTCTTTGCACTTTTAAAATTCCAAGACATTTATTTCTTTCCGTTGCCATTTTAAATTAAAGCGTTAATTAAATTATTGAACTATTTAAAATTCCGTCTGAAGCTTGAACTCCTCAAAAATCGCTGAGCGTAAAGAATCAAACATAATACCATTCGATTTGAAATTTTCTAAGGAAGACAATAAGACCAACCGCGTAATTGTACGACGTTAAATAGCTGAGATATTTATTAAAACGTTAATTAAATTCTTTGCACTTTTAAAATTCCAAGACATTTATTTCTTTCAGTTGCCATTTTAAATTAAAGCGTTAATTAAATTATTGCACTATTTTAAATTCCAAGACTTTTATTTCTTACCGTTGCCATTTTAAATTAAAGCGTTAATTAAATTATTGAACTATTTAAAATTCCAGGACATTTATTTCTTACCGTTGCCATTTTGAATTAAAACGTTAATTAAATTATTGAACTATTTAAAATTCCAAGACATTTATTTCTTACCGTTGCCATTTTGAATTAAAGCGTTAATTAAATTATTGAACTATTTTAAATTCCAAGACTTTTATTTCTTACCGTTGCCATTTTGAATTAAAACGTTAATTAAATTATTGAACTATTTAAAATTCCAAGACATTTATTTCTTTCAGTCGCCATTTTAAATTAAAGCGTTAATTAAATTATTGCACTATTTTAAATTCCAAGACTTTTATTTCTTACCGTTGCCATTTTGAATTAAAACGTTAATTAAATTATTGAACTATTTAAAATTCCAAGACTTTTATTTCTTTCCGTAGCCATTTTAAATTAAAGCGTTAATTAAATTATTGAACTATTTAAAATTCCAAGACATTTATTTCTTACCGTTGCCATTTTAAATTAAAACGTTAATTAAATTATTGAACTTTTTAAAATTAAAGAGTGTTATTTCTTTCCATTGTCATTTTGAATACGTGTTACAACAAAGTTCTAACAATTGTTTTTATTCTAATTATTAATGACTTATATTTTTTCTCTGGTATACCATTTTGAAAATGTGTTTTTAAATAAAATTGCAATTGCTGTTTTTAGAAGGGACTTTTTTTGGCTGCGATCCAAATATTAAAAGAACTTTTTCGTTTAGAATTTTGCAATTAATTTTACAGGAAGAAAGCGGTTTGGAAATAATTGTTTTTGGTAAGGAATTTTATTTGTTATTTAGGGAGAGTGCTAAGTATGCGCTACTTGACATCGTCTTTTTTTTTTTTTTTTTGAGGAAGCATGTGCAAATAATTCGATTGATTCTTTGATGCAGGAAAACTTTTTAGCGAGCCGCTTTAGCGGGGAGTAATTTGTTGGAACTTTCCTTGGTACTTTAAAGGAGAGCCGCCTTGGCGGCGAATAGTTTATTGAAACTTTCCTCGCTACTGTAAAGGCAAGCCACCTTGACGGCGAGTAAACTGTTTAAACTTTCCTCATTACTTTAAAGGCGAGCCGCTTTGGTGGCGAGTAGTTAGTTGAAACTCTCCTCGCTACTTTAAAGCCGAGCCGCCTTGGCGGCGAGTAGGTTATTTAAACTTTCCTCACTCCTTCAAAGGCGAGCCGCCTTGGCGGCGAGTAGTTTTCTCAAACTGCCTTCACTACTTTACAGCCCGTGCAACGCCGGGCCACGCAGGTAGTTTTCTATTATTCATGGATTTTTAAAACTTACGGTCTATTGGCTGCTATTGTAAATACAATCATAGCAATATTTTAAATTAAAATAGGGAACAGATATTTGAAAGCTATGTTTTTTAAATACTCATTCAAAAGTGAATAGATAAAAATAGAGAAAATCGGGTAAAAATGAGCAAAATTTCCTACGAATTTTGCGTTTTTGTTTCTTACGCCGAGTGCCGATAATGCTGAGGCGTACTATATCCAAAAAGCACACGTACACACCTAAGGCTTACCGCTTAAAGATTGGGTGCGGTGGAGTAAAGGTAGCGCACCTAAAGTTTAAACGTTACAGAATTGTTTCAACATGGTTGTCACGAAGTTAACAACTATTTTATAACGTTTGTGAAACGAATTGCACCAACTCAGATTTATTTTTCCGAATTTCATATGAATTTTCACACATTGATCATATTGTAAAAAATTATTTCTGAAAACCATAGGGCTCTTATGTCTCCTTATTTAGGATTTAAGCTTTATATCCATTACCCCTAGCTTTTATACGTGTTACATTGTATCCAAAATCGTCATTTTCATCACGAGTAGTTAAAATGAATGAAATGAAATTCATGATGCAGACAGCAGAGAAGGGTAGTCAGTTTAATCCATCCATTCTCTTCGTAGTTGAGTACACACCATTTTCTAATTGCCCAGCGAAACACAATAGGATCATCGGTAAATACTGAATCCGTATTTTGTTTGATCTTTTTCAATCAGCTAGATAATTCTGCTGTTCCCCACTTTCAGCCATAATGAAATGGCAGATTTCTCTCGTTCTACTGTTTCGATTAATTAAATGTTGAGTTTGGTAGATCAACAGATCGTTGGGGGATGACTAATTAAACTCATGCTGTCATCTTGAGGGTTAATGAATGCGCACTGCATTAAAGTAAAAAATGAGAGGTGTAATTAACTGATATATTTGTTGACATATTGTTAAACTTTTCTTTTATGAGTAACAATCTAACGGAATGAAAAAGACATATAAACTAGTCGCTAAATTTAATGGATTGCTCACCACACTAGAAAATATGTTGTTTTTGCAGTATAATACAGCTAATTTTACAGTAATAAGCTGTAAAATTGCAAGTTTCAGTTTATTACTGTGCATTTTACAGTTTTAAACTGGAACCTCTGCTGACAGTATTATACTGTTGCTTTACAGTATAATACAGCTAACTTATTGGTAATATTGCTAACTTTACCGTAATAAACTGTAAAGTTGCTTGTTTTACAGTGATAAACTGTAAAATAGCAAGTTTTACAGTTTATTACTGTGCTTTAGTTTTAAACTGGAACCTCTGCTACCAGTATTATACTGTAAAAACAACAGCTTTTTTTGCAGTTTAGATTTGATGACAAGTCACTGATTTCAAGGATCCATTCATTTGCTTTATTCAAGTATTTTTCTTTAATAAAAATTTGAATTAGACCACGAAATATAATGCAGTCATGCTCAAATTTAGTTGGCTGTATTTGCACCTGCACCTTTTAGTATTTGAAGATGTCTCTTATTTATCTTTATGAGTTTAACTGTTTGTGCAGATGTATTAGATACAGTCTTTGCAATTTTAAGTCCTTTTCGCACATACACAAACGTGAGGCAAAGTTGACTACCTAAGAATAACAACACGATACTTACCAGAATAATGAATTCTAAAAAGTTTAATTTTCATATACAGGGTGCGGTAATAACCACAAGCAGATATTAAAGTGAAAAATGCAATATATTCCAAAAATAGCAATCAATTTTAACTGTGCAGTCGAGTCTGGATAACTCGACAGTCTTCTAAACAGTTTGGCACCGAATAAAAGCTTTGAGGAAAATTTGAGTTGTAAGGCTTGGAATTATCGAGGCTCAACTTTATATGCATGTTTAATGTACGAAGCAAATACCTGCACAGAAAAAGGTACACATAGGAATTTAATAAAGTTCTACATTTCATCACTGCATATTAACGCACATAGACCTACGCTTCGCCATAGAATGGGACACATCCTTTTGGTCAGTGTTTCCCAAACTACTGCCAGAGGGCCAAATGTGACCCCCTAAGCTGAGCCGTGTTGATCGTTGTGATGTCCAACTTTCCAAATTAAAAATTTTCTCATGAGACCTTTCGAAACTATCTTAAACACATCAGCAGCAACCACCGAGTCACAGTCAATCAAATCTGTTTTCCAACTTGTCACTTCTTACCTTTCTTTCCTTTTCTGTGCGTTTATTTAATAAAGGTGGACGTGGTTAGTCAGAATCTTTTAAAAATAGAGCCCAATGTTCAGAAATTTAGCTATTGGTTTTATTGTACGCATGTTCGTACAACGCATGTTTATACAACAGAAAATAGATTAAATGATGAAAATGCAAAGAAATAAAATAAAATAAAAACTAAATATGAGTAAAGTCATTGCCATTTACCAGGCCATGACAGGATACAAAGATGTGTATAAGTGGATTTCTGATTCAGTGAAACATTTTTTTTCGTTACGGTATGCCTATTTGTATTTCAAGAAATGATCGGAATAAAATTTCATCCTAAACATCTTTACCACTTCTAGGTAGAAAAATTTGCCATTTATGTTTAATGTTTCAAGTACAGAACTACCTTGAAATGCTCGAGAATTGTTTGTATGACAGCGAAAAATGTAAAGTACCCAGAGTTCATTTTCATACAAGAAACCAAAAATCCTTAATTCAGTGAACAAACTTGTAATACTGTGATATAAATTTCAAGAATATCGGTAGTTAATATTCCAGAGAATTTTCGTCTTCCGCTATTTTATAAATGAAGTAATTTCCGAAAGTCGTTTATTTTTTATCATTACGGTGTTGATGTTACATATTATAGCTAAGCACTTTTGCAGTTTCAGGGTAACTCTAATCGCTGTATTATTCAAAAGTTTAAAAACGGCCTGTGAAGTCTTTAAACAAATTATGAAGTAACTTTTCTCAGCATTTATTCTATCTGAAGTCTAGAATGATGAAACTAATATGTTATAATATCCTTATGTAGTTAATGTTGGACTTAGGCTTTCACTATTACGCTAACCATTACAAGATAATATTTTGTTTTCTTTTATCTCGTTATAAATGTTTATTTCATATATGGTGCAGACTAACTATCCACGTATTACTAGTAATCGTAAGAGTGTAAGGTAGGGATACATTAATGTTTAAAAAATAACTGCAAAAAATAAACTATTTTTTTCCAGTACTAGGGGGCTCCTCCCCCTGCTCGCTTCGCTCACCAACCCCCGTTCGTCGGGTGCGGCGACTACCTCACCGCCTTCGGTGGTTCGATCACCAACTCGACCATATATACCACTGAATACGGCGTCCCCACTGAAAAAGAAAATACCTCCCCCCTCCATCTTGATGTAAATTATCCGTTGCTTTAACTGAAAAGCTCACATACCCTTTAAAAGTACAGTAACCGTTAATTTACAATTTAATATAATTCGCCAATCAAATAAAAAGACCCCCTCCCCCATACTGATATAAAAAACGGAAAAAATATGTACGTAATTAAAAAACATAGCAAAATATCCAGCCCAAACAGAAAATCCAGTTCCTTTCACTCGCAGAAAAAAAAAATTAACTCAAACATGCAAGGTAACTCATATGAAATCACGTAAACAAAATAAAATACTGGGAGAATAATGCCAACCTTTCTTGAATGTTTAAAAAAAAGAAAGAAAAAAAGAAAATATGCGATAAAAGCAATCCATTTGTTGAATCAAGAGGAGCAAAAAACGAAACGAAGAGTTACAGGTTTTACTTGTCGAACACTACCATTTTTAAAAATGTTTTGGAGCAATTCGGTTGAATAATCTAATTTTACTCGATGTGAGCCTTGAAAAGTGGCTAAATTAGAATTACTTTTATCTCCTGTTATAATTAACAGAGAGAAATGGAACAAAAGTCCTTTTTTTCAGAAGAAAAAACCCTATTTCCAACGATACCTAACATTAGGGGGAGGGTTTTTTGCCCCCTAATTTGATGAAGCATGAAACTTATGCTTAAAAAATTAATTAAAAAAATAATTCGAAATTTAAAAAAATGGCTCCCAGATGCAAATCTACGGGGCTCGAACTAATTTTGTACCAAGTTTCAAGTTTGTAGGTGCCTGGATGCAGGCCAGCCACAAACATCCTTTCATAATATCTTTGAGCTTACTTTTTTTAAATATATGGAGATAATGCTGGCAGCAGTGGTTCCAGTTTAAAACTGTAAGATGCACAGTAATAAACTATAAAAGTAGCAATTTTACAATTTGTTACTGCAAAGCAACAGTTTTACAGTTTATTACCACAATTGAGCAGTGTATTACCACAAAATTAGCTGTATGGTACAGTAAAAACAAACAGTATAATACTGGCAGCAGAAGTTAGTTTTAAACTGTAAAAGGCACAGTAATAAACTGAAAATTAGCATTTTTACAGTATATTACTGCAATATTAGCTGTAACATACTGTTAAAAATATCTATTTTTATAGTGTTAGTGGTTTTCTTACTTGTCAGAAATGGGAAATATCGCTTACGTTTCATCCATCTTTTTTCTTGTAGTTTTAACTGTTCTTTTTGATGCAATTTTTGATGTTTTCAAAAGGTTTTATACATTTACCAAGCGCTATTATTTCATTTTGTGTGAGTTTTTAAGTTAGTTTAATTTAGTTACTGTACTTAATTAAACATTTTAATGGAACTTAATTCGTTGAGTATGTTATATTCTTCTTGTTCTAAAGCAAAATTTCTTTTGTACCAACTATTCATAATTGATTACACGAAATTAAATGGAAAATATTCATAGCTACTAAGGGCAAGTTTCCTTCAGTCAAAAGTACTACTTATAATCACTGATATTGATAAAACAAGCAAAAAAAAAATAAATAAATAAATAAATAATATGGGACCAGAAAATGTTTTCGTTTTCTTAACAGTTCTTTTTGATTTTTTTTAAATGTCCTATTTCTAAAACAAAGATAGGTCTTGTATGATGTTACAAATGAATAAACTTTAGAGTAAAGCCAAGCCTGTGCAACAGCCATTTTGGATCTTTTGTAACCCTAGGTCTACGGCAATGAAAAATCGGATCCAGAATGTCGGCTCGTCTGTAAAGTGGCCTGCTAGGAGCGTTTTATTTATTAGTGACGTCACCAGGGAAAATTAAACATCGAATGAGCATCTCTTAAGATTATTTTTTAGGAAAGAAAATTAATTAAAATTTAGAAAAAATAAGTAATTCATCCATGTTTTTAGCCGTGCCCTTTCAGAAAAAAAAAAGGAAAACACCCTCATTATTAAAATTGATAAAAATTCAAAAGCCTTGGACATGATTTACTATCTTCACGAGAATGATCCCATTATCAGTGTTATATCCTACCACATACCATTTTCATTTTGAAACCTTCTGCTAGATTTTCCGAATTTAAATTTTCACTTAAATGTTCCGCTGCGAATTTTGAAAGTCGAAACATGTCAGTATTTGCATATCGTCCGAAGTATATTTTAATGAAAAAAAAAAAAAAAAACCCGCATCCTCTTTGGGTTTGATAAAAAGGGAAAAAAATAAACTTGATGCCTTTAAAACCAGCAAGTTTATATCCATAAAAGAACTAAATGCACTTGGTTTTGCTAGCTTTTGACCTTTAAGGCGCGGGAGAATCTGTTAAAGCCCATGCTTTTTGAATTGCCATTGCATTATTCATAACTTGAAAATAAATCCGATTGGGATGCAAGATGTCGAAATTTCATGAACCTGCAAAATGCTGAGTCAAGTACTTGGGAGTTGGAGTTTATTTGAAGATTGAGCTGTGCGGAATTTCAGAGTTATTTTTCACAGATCTGGTGAAGGAAGGGGGAGATGTTTAACTTTTTGAGGGAAAAGTCTGCGATGACAAAGTAAAACAACAGTTACAGCTTAACTGAAAGGTATTTTTTACCAGCAAAAAGGCAACAATAAGGTCAGTTTTTTTTCTTACATCGTATGCATGCAAGCTAGCTGATTACTACCCCTTCACGATATAGAGACAAGTCTAAAGGCTTGGCTCCACATCAGCAGAAAACCGACCGAAACAGAAAGCAGAAACCGAAAATCCGGATGTTTTCCATTTCTTTTAAATTCAAAGGACCCGGATTTTCGGTTTCGGGTGGTTTTGTGCTGATGTGGAGTCTCAAATGGCATGTCTGCAAAAAGGAGGTCGCGAGTATTTATATAATGTGTGTGTGAGTGTGTAAAAACTAATTTCAGACACATAACAATAAACTAGCTAACCTGCGCAAAATATTCGCGCTTGACAGCAGTAGTTCGAAAATTCGTTTTTGTAACGGTAACTTTTCGAAAATCGGCGCATAGTGAATTGTTACTTTTTTAGCTAAATAAAAGAAAATAAATAAGATGTTCTGCCTTACTTTTATAGTTTTATGAAGTTTTTGGGAAACAACAGTTACAAAATAAAAGCACTTTTAAGAAATATTATTCGTGCTAAATTACCATGCTAAAATAAACATTTTACATAAAACAGCAGGATCGAGCCCACTATCTTCGTGTTTCTATCATGGCGCTCTCACCAAGCGCGCCACTGCATTTTTCATTGAAGTAAAGTGCTATAAAAAACAAAAACAAAAAACTTTTTCGACACAAAAAGAAAATAAATTTTTTTTAGACATTAGGGTTTATTTTTTGTCAATAGCCGGCAGGATAATTTAAAAGGAGAAGGAAATCATAGAATTTAATAAAGAAATAAGGAAGTTGTCACGTGCTAACAGAAAACAGGCCCAAGAAATAAATATAAGATAGTGGATGGCAAACTTTATTGCGCTATATACGGCTCTTCACCAACATTTTCGTTATAAGCTGGTAAAATAGTACCAGTTAAGGGGATTTGTTCTGACCACTGACACAAAAGTTTACTATAAATAGGAGTTAATTATATATCGGGTTAACTATTGCGAGATAGTTTAATTGTAAAGCTTTTGTCCCATGTTAAATGATCAATATCTATGTTCAATAAAATAATGTGCATGAGAACTATATTTTGAACAGGTCACTTTGCATAATATTGAAATCAAGTTCCCCATTGAATGAAAATAACCAGCAGTTCTTAAAGAGCAGTACCTCAAAGGAATGCAGAGTACGATGTAAAGACTTCATTCTCCTCTTAAATTCACCAAAGCGGAGTCCAGTAAATATATTGTTTCTTAAACCTTAATGTATGCAGCTTAATTAAAACGGCGACAGTGTCTCCCCTTTTAAAATGCAGGTGAATATACTTTGAAAAGGACTGCTTTGTGATATATGCTTAATTTTAAGCTTCGTTTAACATTTTTGCTACTACGCCATTGAAACGCAATCATGTTTGGGGGAAAAAAAGGTGTTCCTCTCTGTGGAATCATGTAGAAAAATGTGTCTTTTTTTTTTTGGTGAGTTTCTATTGAAGAAAGGGAGATTAATGAACAAATATTCATTAAAATTTTAATTTTTTGTTGAAAGGTTTCTAACTGCTTATGTAATATTTCAACTCAAGTAAACTGATTGCGTGGCGACTTGAGAACAATGGATTGTGTTGGAATAGGTGTGTTTCAATAATAAATTTATCAAAATATAAATAACTACTTTGATCTATAAGGAAAATACAACCAAATCATTAAAAATGTTTTAAATGTGTACAAAATAAGGAATTATGTATAAGAACATTTTCCATTACTGTCTGATATTTTATCGTTCTTCCTCGTTGCATTTGCTCATGCCTGAGGTCTCTTCTGTTTTTCCCAAAATAGGAGGGAAATACAAAGTAACATTCAACCAGGAAGTGAAAAGCTAATTAAACCTGTTTGGCCTTTTTTGATCTCGCGTAGGAAGTATGGCTAGCGACAACAAATGCTGCCACAGACAATCTCATGACATTAGTTGCCAATGGACTTCGTGACAAGTCTCTAAATATGGGTACCACATCAACTATACCGTAACAAATAAATGCTTTTTTTTTACAGTAAAACACAGCGAAATTTATAGTAATCATACAGTAATAAACTGTAAAATTTCTAACTTTACAGTAATAAAGTGTAAAAATGCTAGTTTTACAGTTTATTACCGAGCATTTTACAGTTTTAAACTAGAACCTCTGCTTCCAGTATTATGCTGTTGTTTTCTCTACTAATAATAAAGCTGAAGGTGGGTCTGTCTTTCTTCTTCTTTCTTTCTTTCTTTCTTTCTGTTACGTGCGTAGCGCCAAAACCGTTCGGTCGATTTTCATAACACTTGGCACAAAATTAGTTTGTAGCATGTAGTTTTGCACCTCAAAGCGATTTTTCTAAAATTTCATTTCGTTCTTTTTCTATTCGAATTCTTAGCGAAAATTCGATAAAATAGGGAAGAAATATTTCATACACATTTTCAAGTCTTATGTCATTCGAAAGCTTGAAATTTTCTGCACAAAATGAAGTTTTTTTGAAGTTTCTACGATCATCAGGAGAGCTGTAACAAATGTTTTTAGAATCCCAGCATTCAAGGCTTACCTTCAGTAAAGCAAGCCAAACGATTCTAAAATGGTTAAGTTCGAGAATAAAATTAGTTTGAAAATAGAGATGAAATGAATTACTTTATCAACGGAAATGAACTTTTCATGTTGTTACCATGGTTACGTGTTCATATTTATTTTTGTTTCGTTCTTTTTCCAGCGTTGCCAGGCGTAGTATTTTTGATACTACGGTAGTATTTTTTTGGCCCAAATAAGGAGCGTAGTACTTTTCTGGCAACCCTGTTTCCAATATACTAATGACTTAATTAAAAGATTTGGCGGATTTTTTTTTCATTTTCATAGATTTCGCATTTCAGCAGTATTTGTCGACAATTAGGCGATTTTTAAATTGGGGGGGGGTGTTCAATTTGGCGCTATTGGCGATATTTTGCAAAAAATCCACTGAATGATGTTAAAATCAGCGATATTTAGGAGATTAATCATTGTAAAACATTTTTTTGCATTGTTTCGTGGCAAACTAGGGATATAAATGTTTGAATTGTTATATTGATCACTCCAAGCACTATTTTAGCACTTAAGTCATCTACTAAGAAATTTACACGTAAAAGGAAGTAGTGTGGGGTCCATACCAGATTTTTATATCATATACTTTGAAGGAATTATAGTTGAATTATAACTAAAATAGAGCATTTTTTCTGCTATATCAATTATTTTACAAATGAACTTTTAATTTTATACCATGGGCAAAGCCGTGCGGGTACCGCTAGTTATAGTATAATACAGCTAATTTTATGGTTGTAAAATTGCCAATTTTACAGTAATAAACAAAAATTACTAGTTTTACAGTAATAAACTGTAAAATTGCCAGTTTTACAGTTTATTACTGTGCATTTTAGTTGTAAATGAAACCTCAGCTTTCAGTATTATACTGTAAAAGCAACGCAACGGTTTATTTTTTGGAGTGTAGCGAAGTCGCAACGATTATGTGTTTCGATTACGGCCAATAATTATGGAACTACCCAATAGATCACCGCAGAAAAGTTTGACTGTACAGTGAACTCTCACGTATGCGTCGGACCAAGAGACCAACAGAAAATGGAGCATAAGAGAGAGAGACGTATAAGTGAACAAACCTATTTAAAGGACTAAAACGCAGCATTGGTTCTAATGAGAGAATGAATTAAGGTTTCTATAGATAAGGGACATTTTACTACGGTTTGGCAATTACTGTAATGTACCTACAATGATAAAGAGAAAACAGAAAATTGTAGCATGACTAATTACAAACTGTTCCCTTTAAAACGATCCATACTAGGTAATTGTTCCTCTCCGTGCTGGGACCATTTAAAATTGTCGCATAAATGAAAAAGGCGCATAAATGAGGCGGTGTATAAGTGAGGGTTCACTGTATTTTGTTCATACAAGCAAATATCTTCATGATAAAGCATATCGTTGCCCAATAACTTGCTATTGGATGTTTAGCTAAGGCTGGCTTCACAAAAGGCGTAGATTTTTTGTTTGTTTGTTTAATAGACTGTTGTTGAACGTTTAGTCCATGCTGATCTCACGCGGGCAGAATCCTGACAAAATATTCCGCTGCCTTATGCACTGCTGCTTAAATTTAACATTGCTGGTTACACCCAAGAAGTATGACGGTGGAATATGCTATTTCCATGTAGAAAACTGAACATTTAGCCTGAGACATTATTCTGAACATTAGGCTGCTGAATATTTAGCTTGTGCAGGTTTCACACAGGCAGAAACGTGGGAAAGCATTTCATTGACAAATAATATTGCTGTGTTAGAAATGTTTAGCTTAGGCTGGTTTCATACAGACCGCAGTGTGACAAAAGCCGCTGCTTATTTTTGGTGCAGTGAAGCACACCAATATAGGAATGTGGTCCTTGAAACATAAATTTATCTATGACTGGAATTCCCTATCGAGTCCAGTGGCAAATCTTTAAACGGTTCAAAGTTGAATGAAAAGTATTTTCATTTCAAGTTATGAAATGATATATAAGAACAAGGTGTTTTGTCTATCTTTTTTTTCGACTGAATGATACTAGCCATTAATGAACTTGTGGACTTATAAGACATGCTGGCAAATACATTTCTCTATTTTATGATCCATCTCTTGGGTTTTGATTTTGAAGCATTTATTGAAGCAATTTCGTTTAATATATTACATTTTAAAACTATTTTTAGTTCTAAGTCTTCTTTCATGCTTTCATTAAAATTCAATAGTTTATTTACTTTTCACTTTAGCTGTAAATTATCCCAAAAAATAAAATCCATTGAACAATACTTTTAAAATCGTAAGAATAGAGTAAGTCATGAAGAACTGTAAAAAGCTCTCAGATAATAATTTGATGCATATTAAATTAAATATTAACAAGAAAAATCTTTTAAAAAGAGAGAAAAAAAATTCACTTTCATAACGTTACTTCGGAATTCCATTAAGAAATGTTTCGTAATCGATTCCGCAAAAATGTGTTTCTCATAAAAAGAAAAGTGATCACATTGTTTTCTTCTCAACATTTCTTTCTTAAAACTAATATGGATTTTATAACTTATCTAAATTTTGAATGAGTGTAAAACAAAAAAGAAAACGAAAAGAAAAAAAAAGAAATTGCATTGGAGAAAGATCAGTTTCAAAACTGCACCATTGCTTAATGAGGCAAATATACATTTACTTCGATTTTTTATAAAAGAAATAAAACTGAAAGTTTACACATCATTAAGAAGCTTTCAGAACAACGATGTAAGAAACGAGTTTCTCTTCGTTAATTAAAGTTCAAAGTTATACGTAAAAAACTCTTAACTCGTATTTAGTTTCTTTTTTTTTTCGTCTGGAAAATCTAAAGATGTAAGTTCAGGTTAATTTTCATTAAGATTGGAAACGATTTTTTTTCTGGTTTCAAAGTTACCAATTCGGCTTATTTTTTGGTATTGTATGTTTTTTCTCAAAAATTTTTATTTTTTTTGGAATGAAGGATTTTTTTTTTCTTCTTCTTTTCCTTTTTTTTCTTCCTTTCTCTTGTTTCTCTTTCTTTTTTAACCGTTTTCAACTTGGTAACTATAACTATTAAATATTTATTTTCAATGCTTTGACGTATTGTATTTCAAACTTATTTATGTAAGACAAAAGAAAATTCAAAATAATGTAACAAAAATACATTATCAAAAGAATAAAAATATGCTCACCAAGAACTATTCGAGACCCGTTTTACTTCTTTTTACGTAATACAGAAAGTATTGGAATAGCTAAAAAAATTCACTCACATTTCTGCCTAAATTTCCATTTTATTCACCCCCGAATGACTGTTGTAGTTTTTCGGCCGGTTTGTACATGTAACCTGCGAACGTAGGGATAAACAAAACATCCATTTTAGCCTCCCCCGAGTTATTTACTACGAGTTTTCTCGTGAGGTCAGTATGTACGTTATGTACGTATTTGACATAACTCAAAAACGGCAAGTCGTAGAAGACTGAAATTTTACAAGTAGGCTTTGAGTGGGTTCAAACGTTCACCTTCACTTCCCCTTTTGGTTACATTCGAATGTTCCAAAAGGATATCTTGGACACCTTTTTGAAGCAACTTCAATGCAGTCTTGATGCATTCTATGAGTTAACGATCACTTATGATACGTCACTAAGTTTTTTTCACCAACTTGGCGACATATCGACAAATTAACGACGAATTTGAAATGGCGAAAAAAATGGCTTTCATTCTTTTCATGACTATTTTCAATTTAGCGTTATTTAAAGAATAATCCATTGAATGATGTTCCAGGATGTTCTCTGTCATTACTTTGAATATTAATAACTGTGAAATATTTTTTGTATTGATTCGCTATAAGCTTAGGGGTGTAATTTTTTGAAGTAGTATTTTCTTGCTCACTAAAAGGTATTATCATTAATACATTCTAAAAATTTCTTGGAAATTGAGGGTGTCGCTTATCAGGATCACATAGACTTTGTCCAGCTTTTACAAAAATGACTCTTAAGAAGTGCTGCTTATAACACTCGTACTAAAGTATACACGCAGTCATTCTTTTGAGCTATATAAAAGCATCAATTATGAAATACACGTAAAATTAAGTAGTATGTAGTCAACACCAGTTTTTTTTTCTGTAAAGTTCTTAAAAACTTTATTAACTGTTTATATATTATTAACTCCATCAAACTTGGTATCTCAAATGAGACTCCTCGCGTCATTTATGTTTTAAAAGTATGTTTTCGAGGTTTAATTATGTAGGTAATTTTTGTTTTTTTATATTTTGTAAACTTGTTCGTATTCACTGTCGCTTTTTATATACTTTAAGCACTTCATTATATAACTTCAAATCTAGATGTTTTAACATTTTTACGTTTTATGCCTTGACGGTACTCAGAAGTACCGCTTACATTTATTTAGTATTACGAATCCAATACGGCTGGAATCCAGCTGCTACCTGACACTACCATTCCTTGTACTTTGCTGAGAGGCCGAAAATTAGTATTCGTCATTTTAAATTGTTTTCGTAGCGGGTAGTACCGGTTTTAGGGCCTGAGTACTAGTGAGTGTCAACATTTTCACTCTCTGTACATACGTTATTTGATGTATTTTCAGCTAAATAGGCAAAAAAATTAAAAAAAACTACAAATTAATTCATGTCATACAGGTCCTAATTTGTAATAAATTCTGGTCATAAGTTGTTGAATGTGTCTACTCTGTTTTCATGTGATTGCATTTTTCCTTTTACTGGGCACTACTTTTTCTCAATAAATAAATAAATAAACTCTTCTCCCTAGTGATGAAGATGCCCTTCGGCATAAAGCGCTTCACCATTCACCGGAGCTCCAGCCTCCCGACGCATGGGGGCTCGAAGAAGGAGCCGTCGGAACCCCCGAAGGGCTCCTCCAAGAAGGGCGCCACCCCAGCGGAGAAGAAGGGCACCTCGCGCCCCCGCGGCCTGCCCACCTCGCAGTCGGTGGACACGGCCGACCTCAGGAGGTACAACAACCAGGAGGGAGTTCCGGAGGAGAGGGTGCCGCCGCTGCCCCCGCACGACAGGTACCACACGCCTTTGGACCTCTTGAGTGCACCTAGATGTTGTGAAAGTGATACTTTTTATAATTTTTGTTAATATACAGTGAACTCTCACTCATACGTCGCCTCTTTTATGCGCCTTTTTCACTTTTACGACGATTTTGAATGGTCCTAGCAGATTCCATGGCAAAATAATGATAGTATCATTCGTTTATGCGTCGCTCTAAAGGTAAATATTTCACTCATGCGCCGAATTTTCCCTAAAATGTAAAAAAAATTAATTTATTTTCTCTAAAAAATAAGCATTTCTATTCCTTTTCCTCTTCAAACCTTCGTCTTTATCGCTCACGGACGGCATGTTTTCCGCATGAATTAAAGTTCGGAGAGGGACAATTATCTATTATGCATCTTTTAAAAGGAACAATTTAATTATGTATGCTACAATTTTTGTTTTCTCTTTACCATTGTAGTTACGTTACAGTAATTGCCAAACCCTAGTAAGATGTCCCTTTTATATAGAAAAATTCTTACTCATTCTCTCATAAGAAACTGTGTTCCGTTTTAGTCCTTTAGGCTTATTCTCTTACTAGCGGTACCCGCACGGCTTTGCCCGTTGTATAAAATTAAAAGTTCATTTGTAAAATAATTGATATAGCAGAAAAAATGCTCTATTTTAGTTTTATTCAACTATAATTCCTTCAAAGTGATATAAAGATCTGATATGGACCCCACACTACTTAATTTTACGTGTAAATTTCTTAGTAGATGCCTTAAGTGCTAAAATAGTGCTTGGAGTGAGCAAGATAACAATTCAAACATTTCTATCCCTAGTTTGCTACGAAACAATGCAAAAAAATGTTTTACAATGATGTATCTCCTAAATATCATCGATTTTAACATCATTCAGTGGATTTTTCGCAAAATATCGCCAACAGCGCCAAATTGAACCTAAATCAAAAAAAAAAATTTTTTTTTCGCCAATTGGCGTCTAATACTTGGCGATCAAAAGCTTGGCGATATATCGCCAAGTGGTCGCGCCAATTCATATCACTTTTGTTAACCAATTCATATCACCTTGCATTGAAAACACTGATTTACCCGACAAATGGGGTAAAACACCCCCTTGGAACATTCGAATGCAACCCCAAGGGAGATGGACAAAAATAAGCCAAAAGAGAAAATAAGAACAATTTTGTTGATAAC
>JAXGGA010011762.1:0-41195 GCA_038373865.1 Uloborus plumipes | reverse complement strand
TGAGGTTATTACTGTTTGCTTATAAGATGATTCCCCCTATAATATGGCAGGGCCGCGCGTTTGGGGGGGGGGGGAATACTGGACCTCTAGTACCCGGGCCCGGAGCTTTGGGGGGCCCGTAAGGTTATGAACATGTTTTTCCAGTAATAGTGTCAATAATTTCATCAAAAAAAAAAAAATCTCGCTTTCCATTGCCGATTCTCAATATGAAACAATTGCTAGTACAAACACTAATGAATGAAACACGCTTGCGCAAAGGAAAATGTACCGCTTTTTAAAATCATCTGGCGATACAAAAAACGTGAAAATAAAATCAGATGCACACTTTCGTAACTAAAAAACAAAACAGATTTCTGAAAAAAAAAATTATCTTCTTTTTTTTTGTTTTACAATTGCAAATATACTAAAACAATGGCTTGAAAATGAGCAATTGGGGGGGGGGGTGCATGGGGGATGCAGGGGGGCATTGGTACCGGGCTCCATCGCTGGTAGCGGCAGCCCTGATAATATGTAGTTTATTCATTGAATAATTTTATAGGCATGTGTTTTTTTTTCATTAGTTCATAATTCAACATATTTTTATTTCATGTTTTACATTGTGGATTTAAACATAAATATATATGTATTTTTTTGTACAATACTGTTTTCTTTAGGCTATGGTGCTTTTGAAAAGGAAGAAAAGGCTAGAAGCATGTCTTAATAAAAAGTCTGTTGCTTTTGATAATATAGAAGATCTTCTTTGTCAGTTACAGAATTCAGGCTCTGAAAAAATGGTAAATAAATGAAAGTGCTCTTCTTAAGATAATGGTCCTTGTAATTTATTGCTTTTAAAGTAATTGCTAAATGTATTTTTATTGTCAAAAATTACTGTGCATTACTTATTTTATTGGGCGTAAGTTCCTAGTGTAGCATAATCTAGATGTAGAAGTGTGTCCTTTGACCAAACTAAATAATCAGAGTATCTGTAAAACAACACTAATCGGAAATCTGATGTATACTCCTTATCCTCCGTGTGTAATCTTGTGTTAAAAATTGTAGCAGACTAGGCAAGGTTCACATGTGGAGTACAGTATATTCTCTCTACAACTTAAGTCTCTTTGTAGCAATTTTCTCTTTAAAGCAGTTTATATGAAAGAACATTTTATAGATGGTTTACATCAGTAACATTTAATCATTATAATTCTTACTAAGCCATTATCTCTTTTTATCTATTTATAATCTTTTTAATAATAAAATGTTGGAGAACATTGTTCTATTGTGTTTTCAATGTTGTTCATATTTTTACACAACTTTGTATTCTTAAATTTTACTTCTATCAGGTTTTAGATGCCTACCGTACTGGTGTTCAGGCCATGAAAGCATCTATGAAAATAGATTTGGATATAAACAAAATTGATGAAACAATGGCTGAAGTAGAAGAGGTAAATTTACTGTTACATATTTTCCCTTTTATTATTAAATTTCAGGTTTTTAAGGTTCCATAAAAAAAATTCTCAACTTTTTACAGTAAATTAAAATTTAAGCATAATATTGCTATTAGTTTAAAGCATGCCTTTTATGATGACCAACTCTTTCATGACTTTTGATTAATATTATAGTCAGTTTTGTTGATTTTTTTATATGTGTATGTTTAATCTGTACATTTATTTATCAAACATATTACCGTAACAAAAGTTATCAATCTAAAACAACAACCAAAACTAATTTTTTACAGACTCACACACATCATATATATTATTCTGCATTTTTTTTTTGTAAGAATGCCGAAACTTTTGTAATAGTTCATCTAACTTCATAATAAGGCCTAATTTTAAGATATTTTCTCCTACTTTCAGCAAAAAATTAACGCATAACTCATATTTTTCCTGTTTTTCAGAAAAAACATGTTCAAAAGAACCAGGTGGACTCATTTAGTCAAAATACAAACTTCTGCTTAGGGGGCATTTCACGGTATTTGTGACATAGGGGTGTCCGTTACAAAACTTCTTAAAAATTTAAAATTTTATATATATTGAAAAAGTACATTCTAAAGTACATGAATATCGTATTGTTTTCATAGTTCACTTTATATTATGTTTGTAATTGCACTCAGAACATTGAAAATGCAATTTTCACTGTTACGGACTCTACATTGAATTTTTCTTTAAATCTGGCTTAAACCGATTTTTAAGCCAAAACTGGTACTTGAGACAGATAAAGTAAAGGCTCACCTCTAATATAGCTAACAATTTTAACCAAAAAGTGCGTTCTATAAAAAATTATGGATTGTGAAAATGATGACTGTAGAGTCCGTAACAATAATTGGAATAAAAGTTTAGTTTTTAAAGAAAAATTCAATGTAGAGTCCGTAACAGTGAAAATTGCATTTTTAATGTTCTGAGTGCAATTACAAACATAATATAAAGTGAACTATGAAAACAATATGATATTCATATACTTTAGAATGTACTTTTTCAATATATATAAAAATTTTAAACTTTTAAAAAGTTTTGTTACGGACGCCCCTATGTCACAAATACCGTGAAATGCCCCTTAGATCATTAAAAGGAGGAACTGGATAGCCCAGTCAGCAGAGCATCAGACATCCACCCACTTAGTCTAAGGATTGAGCCTGTTAATTTATTTTATTTTTAAAATTTCCCATACATTGATGCTGCTTTTTGGTGCATCACCAGAATTAAACTGACAAAGAAAAGTTACTTATTAATTCAGATGATTATATAGATATGCGGCATTTTAATTGTTTGTTGCTGATTATTGTAAAAGATACAACTAATTTTTGTTTGAAATCTTTTAAAAGTCTTTACTTCTGAAAGTTAATCAAAGTATCTAATTAAACTTAGCTGACATTTGATACATATGGTTTTTTTAGGCTGTTGACGATTATTCTGAAGTTCAAAAAACATTATCAAGGCCTGTGGCTGGGGATAAAGAGAATCTGGAAGAGTTTGAAGATGAGTTGGCCGAACTTCTAGAAGCAGAAAAAGCTCCGCAGGCTACAAAGATGTCTACTGAAAGTCCTAAAAGGAGAGAGAAATCACCCTCAGAAATTCACCATGAAGAGCTAATGAGAAGATTAGAGGCTTTGCGAGCACCTCCAGAAGGTAAAACTGATTTTCCAATCAGTTAAAAACATGAATTCATTAAAAAACAAGAAGCATCCTGCGAATTATATTATAAATGCTTTATTTATTATCTTAATAAGTGAGAAGTGAAATGTACGAATTAAAATGTTTACCTTTTTGTAAAAACAATAAATAAGATGAAAAACTTTTACAGCACAAATTGCAAAAGTATTGCAGTCACATTTTTCAAGGTTATAAGAGTTTTTTCAAAAACCAATGCGTAAACATTTGAGCATCAGGATGTAATCTTAGTTGCTTTTACTGACAACCTAAAGCATTGTATACATTCAAGTTATTAATAATGCTTACCATAAGGTTCTAATATTTTTCCAACCTATGAATTTTTACTTATTTTAAAAATGTATATGATACTTATTGAACGTCTTATATAGTTAATTCTTTAATTATCTTTTGATAATCTTACAAAGTTTTAAAGGTAAAAACTAATTCTTGATATAGGGGTCAATCTATAGAGAAATTAGGTCCATTAAAGGACCCTTCACAAAATTCAGGCACTCAAAAAAGGACCCTTCACAAAATTCAGAAACTCAAAAAAGGACCCTTCACAAAATTCAGAAACTCAAACAGGAATTCTTCACAAAATTCAGTCACTCAAAAATGGACCTTTTTCAAAAATCTCACACTCAAAACTGACTCTTCACAGAAATCCGAGTTTACGGAACGATTGGAAATATTTTTGCTGTAACTATTTTTCACAAAATTAGGAAGTTTTCACAAAATTTTGAACAATTTTTCACAAAATTCCATAAACAGAACCTTGGTCAAATATCCTGGATTGACCCCTGTGATAAGAAGGCACGTTTTGATGAACTGAACTGATTTTTTACCAGTCCAATAAATAAAAAACTGAAATCCCACATAGAAAAAAGTCTCTGTGAAGCTTTAAGTTTATAGACACTTTTACTAGGAATTTCAATCTTTTATTTGTTTAGTTCTAATTACAGTAGATTCTCATTTTACACATAATGGATTATACACGGTTTAAGATTTGACTGCTTTATATTGTTTTACACCGATGAGTTTTGATTTCGCGCGGATGTGTGGCACTTCAAACGCACGTATTTATATCAAGGCACTTCAAACGCATAAAATTATCCCCTATTTTAAATCCTGAACTACTGAGATTGCAGATATTATGCAATGAATTGCATTTTGGCATGCTAATAAGCATGCTTGAGTCACTGGAGACTGAAAAGTTTTTAGCCATTCCTTGACAACGGCGATCGACCTTTGTGATTTTTAAGTGATCCTGTTATAGAAGTGAGAGTAGTACAAGAGTGATCATGGATGCTTTATTGCCTTACAAAGAACTACAAAGAAGGAGTTAGTGTTTACCAAAAGACCAATTATTTTTATGAACACTAAGTTTATTCACGTTTGCTTTATTCACGTTGTACATATGCATCGAAGTAATTACGTATTAAAATTGATGTGTGTATATTGGTCTATCACTGAAATAATAGCCCGGTCAAAATAGACATTCGAGTTCGGAAAAATTCGCATAGAGCTGAAAATTGGTGCAGACCTTAAGAACATCATCATAAGTGAAATCTCAAAAGTCCTCATGAATCCCGGTGGAGCTAAAAATTTTATTCAAGGTCAAAGGTCAAAATTGATTTTTTTTTTCAAAAAATTGAAAAAAAATAGTACGGTGCTAAAAATTGGTACATACCTTAAATACATCATTATAAATGATATATAAAAATTTAAATCGATTCCATTTGAAGGAAAGACCCCCCAGAAGGTCAAAGGTCAAAATAAACAAAAATAATTTAAAAACCAAAAAAAATCACAGAGAGCTAAAAATTGGCACAGACCTAAAATACATCATTATAAACGAAATATCAAAAATCCCTATCGATCCCACTTAATCTAAACATTTATGCAAGGTCAAAGGTCAAAAAATTCTTTTGTTTGCACAAACGTTAAGTGCTATCATAAAAAAGTGCATATAAAGTTTGTTAGTTATACAAAACGTTCAAAAGAAGTATTTATATCAAGTTCAACTCTGTCGGGTCCAGATTATGTGAAAATTAGCAACATCAATATTACATCCCCCCGCCCCCCCCTTAATGGATAAGATGCCTCTGTAAAGCAAGTGCAAAATATTTTTTTTTAAAGTATACTATACATTATTTCCCCTCTTTTTGGAATATATTTTTCATTCAAAATAACTTTAAATGCATGCACATTATTTATTTAGGATAAATAATGAGAAAATATTCTCACTTATTTCAGTAAAAGAAATACGTATTTGAAGATGTTAATATAACTTTTCCTCTCGGGCAAACATCAATTAGTTGATAGTAAGATTTTGGAATCCGTGCAGCCATTTAAAGATGATTCTTGCACTCATTTAAAAGTATCTTGTATGCTTCACCAAAAAGACAAAAATAAAAAAAAGGACTTTTGTGGTATTTTGAAACCAAAATATCGCTATTTAAAGTAGGAGTCCTATATGAGGTGCAGAAATGACGACAGAATGAATGACACAAATATTATCAAACATATTTCTATTTATCTTTTAAACATGTGTTTTAATGATATTTCATACTCTTGACTATCATACAGTTTACTATTTTTTTTTTAAAATGCGTTTTAAATTTCCTTTCAGCTCTTGAATAGTAATGTGATCTTTTATTTCTTCTTCCTCTTCTTGATCTTTAACTTCTAAAGATGGCTCGAATGAAAAAATGGGATCACTTACATCTTCACCAATATCATCGTCATCAGCATCGATTGCATTTGATTCCACATTGGAGCACGACTGGCCTAGGCAATTACTGCAAATTTTTGAGCAAAACAATCCGACTTTTCTGCAGCCACAATTATGACTGATGCATCCCTTCTTGCAATTGCAAAAAATAGTATGGAGAAGTTTTTCTGGAGCGGGTGTCAGTAGAGTCTGAATTGGCTCCAAAACATTATCTTTCAGGACCCATCCCCAGTTTTCAGGGTCTAGCTTGTTGCCTAGCCATATTTGTACTTAGGTAGTACACACGATATAAATGTTGATATGCAGCAGCAGATGTTGGAGGAAAACAGGATAATTGAACAGGTTTATTGTTACGTGTATTTTTCACGAAACAAGAATACCTGTACTTGTCAAGGGAATCGACATTTTTTGGAGCTCCATACATAGCAAGAATAGAGCGAATTCCATTTGTGAGAATGATATCGGGAGAACAGCTGATATTTTTGAAAACTTCAGTGCAATGAATTAAATCCTGATTTTTTTTTCAAATAATTTAAATATTTTCGTTTTGCCTTGCTTGTAAAACGCTAACGTAGTATCACATCCAGTTACTGCATGTAAAAATAAGATATGATCTTGACACTTTGGATATGAAGTTAAACTTTGTGATGAGTACAGTTTTGCGTCTTTTCCAGTTGTACCAAGTTTAAAAAGTAAATAATTCTGTCAGTAGGAGTTCTTGCAGTCAGTATTATTAGCAAGTCGACATCTTCACAAACAATAATAGTGGTATTTGTGTTGAAATTTTCTAAAGCTGTTTCAATTATTAGAACATCATCGTCATTATTGGCTTGCTTCACAGAAATATGAGCAGCTTTTAATTTTTCTGAAAGCATTGAAATAAATCGAGACTCGTTATGTGTGTTGGCAAGAAATTGCTGCTGGTTTGTTGGAGAAGTCATAAATCTGTTAAAAAGAACATTAGAAGATGGAGATATTTTACTTATCCGACGACGTTGCTCTGAAACTTTGATGTTCTTAGTATGATCAGAATATCTATCGAATACTACAAAAACGTTGTTACTAAAATGTCTATGAACATAATTAGCGTACTTCTCAAAAATTGCATCGAATTTTTCATTTCGATCCCATACAACGCGATGTAAAAGATATCCACCATCGATGATGTAAATGGTTGATTTTTGTGTTTTATGCATTCCAATTCCATCGATGAGTGATAATGGATAAGGAACCAATTCGTACTTGAAAAATGTTTCAAGCTCATCGTCCAAATACTTAGAAATACACATTCGTTGAAACAGTAATACAGGATCTATTGGTACCTTTTCATTGTGAATTTTTATAGAGCTACTGACGGTTAAAAGAGGGAGAACTTTATCAACACGTTTTAATTTAATATTGTTGAAGGAAAACGCCTCCACTCACCCCGAATGTAAGTTGACCCTCTCATAGAGGGGAGGAGGGTGAATCATAGGAGATAGGAGGGTATAGGCGTAGCGGTCAAGTTAGGGAAAGTGTTTCGAATGTTATTTTATATGGGGAGGTGGAGGAAGGGGGAAGGGGGCAAATTCAGATTTTTTTTTTTATACCAAGGGTGGATCCGCTTCTGAATCTACTCTTGTTTGTACATAATTGTATACTTTACAAATTTTGCATCCTCCATTTTTAAGACACTTACCAGTCAAGAGATATTTGAAAAATTTATTTTTGAGCCTTTAACCTTGAATAAAACCTTTAGCTTCACTGGGATCCGTTGGAAACTTTTTATATAATGATGTCCTTAATTATTTGCATGTTAATTTCATCGTCAAAATGCAATACGTGGACACTAATAAGGGGGATTGGGTGATTTTTTTCGAAATTTGAGTCACCGAACTGCAGTTTTAGGCTTTATTTTATCACTTGGGGGGGGGGGGTTGACCCCACGACCCCCCCACTGAATACCCATTTGTTTGTGCATAATTGTATAATTTTCAAACTTTGTCACCCCTATTTTTACAATAAAACTTACCGTTTAATCGATATGATGGAAAAATCGATTTTGACATTTGACCTTGAATATAATTTTTAGTTCCACCGGGATCGATGGGGACTTTTGACACTTCACTTATAATGATGTCCTTAGCAATACTTATATTAATTGCATTGTCAAAGTACCAAATTCGAGCAAAAGTAAGGGGTCTTACGGGAATTTTTCGAAATTTATCTCCCCAAATGCCGTTTTTAGCTATTTTTGGTAGCTTTAGGGGGAGGATATGACCCCCATGACCCATATTCGGAATCCCCACTTGTTTGTACACAATTGTATACTTTTCAAACTTTGTAACCTCTATTTTGTCGCTTCCAATTACCGTTTAAGAAAAATCGATTTTTTGACCTTTGACCTTGAATAAAATTTTTAGCTCCACCGGGATTCATCAGGACTTTTGAGATTTCACTTATAATGATGTCCTTAAGGTCTGTACCAATTTTCAGCTCTATGCGAATTTTTCCGAACTTTCGCGTTTTTTTTTCGTCTATTTTGACCGGGCTATAAACAGGACTGTCATTTCGAGATTCAGGGGGGTCAATTGCCACCCCCCTGACTTTGTGAAATGAATTTATTTACATGTAAGTAGGTGTGGTTTTTGCCATTTTTTGGTAAATTTACATTGTGTGTACACTCTTTGCCCCCCCCCCCCCCCGGAAAAATTCAAAACGACGGTCCTGGAAATAAAGTACTTTCTTTATCTTTGAAACCTAATCCCTATTTTAACACTATTACTAAGTCTTAATTTACTTGGTTTTGATTCACACGGCATTTTCGAGGAATGTAACCCTGCATAAAACGAAGGTCTACTGTAATTAATTTACTGTAGA
This sequence comes from Uloborus plumipes, assembly GCA_038373865.1. Classification (NCBI taxonomy): domain Eukaryota; kingdom Metazoa; phylum Arthropoda; class Arachnida; order Araneae; family Uloboridae; genus Uloborus; species Uloborus plumipes. The sequence goes on along the minus strand of JAXGGA010011762.1, from coordinate 32,474 downwards.
ACCTCATTTATCCAGCTCTCAATGATACAGAGAAAATTTGTTGACTCTTAAAAAAATTAAATAATATTTCTTATGAATATTATTTAGTTGTTGCTTCATTCTGTAGAACTTAGTTGCTAATGTATGATTATTTCTCTTGCAGGTGCTCCTCCTGCGAAGAAGCCAGCTGAGGCAAAGAGGCTGCTCGCCTGATATGGAATAACCATTTATCTTTCCTACAGAATGTTTTTGTGCCTAATTATTTATTTTTAATGTTGTAGTTAATTTTTACTAGCTGATTATATTTTATATTGGATGCTCAGATACCGTTGATCAAAACTTAGTACTGTTTTCATGAAAAATGAGGAGTTATCAGAATAACATGTTGCTATAAAAACCCCAGAAAACATTTATAGTATTAATTGTGAAACAACTTTACTATTTATTCTGTTAACGAGTTTTTATATTAAATTCAGTTTTGGCTCAGAAATTGTAAACTTTTGCCTTTTTTAATCAGGACATATCTGACATTAGAAAGACTCATCCCAGAAAAAAAACATATACAGTGAAAGTTAATCATGATTTCCAGTCACAGGCGTATGGGAAGTGCTTGATCTCACCCCTCCCAATCAGAAACAGCAATCTGTAGAAATTCTCTTATCTGATTATTTTCAAACAGGCCTTTATTTTTTTCATCCAAATGGCAACAATTAATTTTTTTAAATCAAAGCAAAGAAACTTGCTGTTGGACAAGGTTATTTGAAGTGTTTTCTAATTGCTACTGCTTTCAAGTGGTTTTTTTTTTTAAGTGAAAAAAAAAAAGCTTAGGATGTAGTATTAAAATTTTTTTTGGAAGTACACTGAACAAAACAATAATTCAAAAACCCTTTGAAAAGCCACAACTTTCCTGGGCAAATATAAATGAATGATCCAATACAAACTGTTTGGCGGCACTATAATTTGGCTTCTCACTGCTGTTTGCAACTCGAGAGTTCAGCAGGACAGCAAAAATGTGTTCATTATAACCGCAGCCTTAATAGTACGCAGTACAGGCCAGCTTTAATAGAGAGAAGTTCTGTGCAGGTTCAACTAGTTTTAACTTAATTTCAATTTTACAAAAATTCTGGAAAAATTAGGGTGAAAATCTGCATTTTCGTACAGAATCTGAATTAACTTTCAGACATGAAGACATTTGGGCATCGTAATTTTGTATAGCAGGCAATGTACTGTGAAAATTGAATACAATTTTAAATTAAATACTGTAACCCCTCGTTATATCACACTTTTCGGGGGACGAAGAAAAAGAGCGATATAATGGAGGTCATTAAAAATAGTTATTCATCCAACACACAAGTAAGCTATACCTGAGCACATAGAGAAATTAATTTATTATTACATTAGAGCAATTTCTTTAGTTAAAATTGATAAGGAAATTAAATTTAACACAATTATCGGTATACTATGCAAAAAAATCCGTAAGAGAACTCATGGCTTTCTTGTTGTGTGGTGAGCTTTTTGCACTGATGAAGAGGCTCCATTGTTTCCTTGAAATAGTTATGCTGTATTTTTTTTATTAATTTATGCTTTATTTACTTTGGTTTTTCTGATTAATCAAACTAATCACATGCATTAAAATTTAAATAAGATTGAACTTGAAGTAAATTTTCAAAGTCAGAAAAATGCAAATCGCAAATGAAATGAACTTTTTTAGCCACCTTGAAACCAATACCTTCCAATAGCCTCTTATTCCCAACAGACTTTCTAATCCCTTCCATTTGCTGTAGAAAGGAAACACGTCCAGTTTCCTTCTTCCTTTCTTTGATGCAAATGCCGATTTGTGCAACCTACCACAAATCTTTTCTGCACTGAAAGACAGTCAGATAAGGGGCGTATGTTTTCTTCTACTTGGGCCAATATGACACCTACTTGCTGTCTCTGACTCATTGTAAAAGTCTTGGAATCAATATAAGAAGTGAGAAGTAGTTTCTAAACTATTTTAAACTGAAAGTATTCTGCTGGTTTGCACGTTTGGGTGACAGGAATTGCTTCTGTTTTTCCAGGACATTCAGAAGAATCTTCGTTTTGTACACTGACGAAATAAAGAAGGAAGAGCTTTTCTGAATAATACCACATACAAATGGTTTCTAACTTCAAACAAAGTTTTTGATATTTCATTAGACACAACAGAAAAGTAATATAACGAGGGCTTACTGTAGTTTTATAATTCATTCATGTATTGTAAATAAAGAAAATTTATGTATGTACTATTTTTTTTTGTCTTTGAATTAGAAGACAAATTTATACCAAGTGAGCTAATCTTACTACTATTATATATGCGAAAGTTTGTATGGATGGATGGATGGATGTATGGATGGATGTATGGATGGATGTATGTTTGTTCCTCTTTCACGCAAAAACTACTGAATGGATTTTGATGAAACTTTTACCATAATGTAGCATATACATCAGAATAACACATAGGCTATAATTTATAACGATATTCAAAAAAGTTCGATCGGTAGCGTCTTTTTCATTCCAATTTAAGGTACATATTTCTCATAAATCAAAAGGCATTGACCAAACTAACTCAGTATTTAGTGTATCATCTCAACTCCCTGTCGAAAGCTAAAATTACGGGCATCATTTCTTCTTTCCGTATTTAATGTCCAAGGCTTTTCTCAAGTCAAATCATGAAGGTTTTTTTTCCAGCTTCATGGGGAATATCCAGGCTTTTACCATGATTTGTATTTAAAACGTTTTGTAGTCTTAGTTGTGTAAGTAGAATATTTATCCTTAAGCAATGTGTTTTTTAATGTGCATTGCTGCGTGAAAATGTTATTTTTTTAGAATAAATTGTATTCCTTTGTTAGTAAATTGTTGACTGTATCAATTATTTTCACAAGTTTCGTGAATTTGTCGGTCCTGCTTAATCGTCTAACGGATAAACGAATAAAATATCCTGGAACTAGATATTTCCCATGCCATAGACGCAATGCTAAAGATTCCGCTTAATCGAATTCTCCGCTTAATCAAATAATATTTCTTGGAACCGACAGTATTTGTTTGAGCGGGGCCGACAGTATGTGTTTTAGTGTTTTAGAGTATCGGTAATGTAATCGCTTGAAGATATTGGCAACTAATAAATGGATTAGGTTCAGTATTTTCCACTTTAATGGAACTTTAAATACAATTTTACAGTATTTTTAAAAATTTGTTGGCGTTGATTGGGCGGTACTTACAATTGGTCACTTAGAATACAATCGAACAGGTATCTTGCCGAATTTGTTGCAAAAATATTATAATAACTAAGATTATGGGTAATGTTTTCCACTGACGCCAGTTCTGGCGCCAAAGACTATGTAATAATACTTTACTTCTTACGATATAACTAAAATAAAACGATTGTTGTCTGATATTTGTAGACTGCGCCAAAATCTTAATCATCGAAATAATACTCCCACAGTTGAAGAAAAGTTGTTTTTTTTTTTTTTTTTGGCCGATTCCGTACGTTGTCATTAAAAAACTTTTGAAACTTACGTCAAAGCAGAAAGTAATCCGCATACGAAATTAATCAGACCCCAAAACTAAAATTACCATTAATTTGTGTTTTTCGCACAAATAATTGTCAAATGCTCCCTACTAATTTCGAAATCACTTAGGACAAAAACTTTTAGCGTCATTTCATGGTCAGCAATATTTTCTTAGCATTAAATGACAATTTTTCTTTGACAAAAATTACTGGCTTAATAATACCTAAGCATATTTGCATAAAGTAGGGAGGGGAGAAAAATTATCCTAGGTATCCCAAAACAGTTACCGCAAATTTAGCGACATTTTAAATCGTCAAAGCGGTACGTTTTGAGTTCTTTTAGTTTGGGGAAAAAAAGCGATTATAAATTGTTTCTCAATATTTTTACTGGCCCAGGCAACGCCGGGTATTTTTGCTAGTAGATTATATTTTTGATTTAACTGCAAAGTGTACAAACTATTGAATGTGTACCTGGAGTCTGTATGCTATAATCTTAGTGTGATATTTCAACCTTGTCTACAAAAATTCCCGAGCTAATTTGTTTGCTTTCTAGATTGTAGTTACTTTTAAAAAAATATCTTAAGAACCATAAAAATGTTACTGTTAATAAACTACATTTATATTATAAATTATTCAAATGTTTTCAAGAATGTTTAGTAAGAAAAAGATGTAATACTCATTGGATCATATGATTTTAATGTCTTGTCTAGCAACTAAAAAAATCGCAGTGAATCAAGTATGGTTCCTGATGAATAACTTTTCTTATTCGAAGATTCAACTTTTTCTCACACTAAAATTTTTATTTGTTTTAAGAACTGACAATAATTTCAAGACAATTTATGAGTGTATCATAAATTTCAACGATTACTAATCTGCTGATATATATATTATTTATTTATTTTTTTTTTTTGTGAAACTGGTATACTGTGATTTATGATGCCTGTTTCAGTTAAAATATCAATTTCGTTTGCTTGTTCTTTTTCGAATTGCTACTCCCATTAACAATATTATTAAATTTTGAAAAATTATCTAGACGTACATTGTATATCCTCAGTCTCAGCTGATGGACCTAAGCATAATGTATATTTCTGTACCTCAGAACCAGACTAACGTAAGTCCATTTTCGTCATTTTTCAGTAGAGGGGAAAAACGATGTATTCGACAATCGTTTTTCCCATCTACCGAAAAATGACGAAAATGGACTTACGTTTGTCTGGTTCTGAGGTACAGATTTAACATCCCAAGTTTTAAAAATTTTATCGCACAAATCAATCTTTTATGCTGCAAAATGCATTTTTTAACCGGGTTTCACATAAAAAATGTTAAGACCTGAAAAGCACATTAAAACAGTAGATGTGTAAAAAAATTGTTAAAATGCTTCACGCTTGATATTTGTAGTAATAAATGATGTTTTTAAAATTTGTAAATAAAATGTTTTACATAAACGATGTGTTCATAAAATTTTCTTTTAGTCTTGTGAAGTTTGTTGTAATATTTTATAGACATTTTTACCTTCCTCGAAATTAACCTTATCCTTTTGTCAAAAAAAGAATTATTTGGACTATTTTTGTATTCGACTTGTTAAATAATGTCGGTGAAAAAATCATTTATTTATATCTTGTATTTTATCAAGCATTTGTGTTGTTTTACAGCATATGAACTATTACAAAATTAAAAAAAAAAAAAGAAAATCTTTGGAAAAGTTCTTTGAAAAAAAAATTGTTTTTAAATATGAATACAAGTAAGTACGTACTTCTCACAGGAGATGAAAATTTTCTCTCGTTCACTAGGCGTTATTAGATCAATATCTTTTCAATCCATCCTCTATTTTGGATGTATACAGCAACATTTTTAGAATTCTTTGCTGCATGGAGTCCGCTTTTCTTTACAGAGCTCCTTGCTTTTTGTCGATAGTATAATTTGAAGAGAATAATAACCGATAAAAAAATAGTTAAAATAATAGTTTATTGTCTAAAATGAGCTCAAAATTTTTAAAAATACCTGTAAGCTACTTTTTCAAACAAAATTTTAAAGTTTCAATTTTAACAAGATTAGTGGCACCTGTTTTATGGATTATGGATGAAGAGTGCTTTTGTCATGTTTTGTAATTCTCTTTCTCTTCTGTCCTTGTTCTGTTTTCTGTGTGATTGTGTGTGTTTTGAATAGCTGCCTGCCCAAAACGGATCTTAAGGCATTGGTATTGAGCAAAATCGAACTTCCACCGAAAATTTTTCGATACTATAAGCACTTTTTTGAAAAAAAAAAAAAAAAAAAAAGATTTAGGAAGCTGGGACGTCATTTATCTGGGGGGGGGGGGGGGGGATATTTTCGCTTTTCGACCCGGCCCCTATTGGCGAGAGCTTGGCGTAACGGCAAGGGTGAAAACGGGTTTAGGGTCGTAATAAAAGTCCTTGGCCACTTAATGCATTTCTGAAAATTTACATATCGTTTTCTCGTAAAAAGTTCAAATCCATGTTCGCTTACACCTGTGGCAGGTTATTGGGTTGCCCTTTGATAAATTCAATTTTAAATTAATAGACTTAAACTAATTGATAACGGAAAAAAAAATCCATGATGAAAAGTGATATAGCTGCAGTGCAGGGTTACTGTGAAAAGTTCAAATAACCAGATATGTGACGTCAGTTGTTGCCATTTTTGAAAGCGCTCTTTTTTGTGCGTGGGGTTTTTAAAATTCATTAAAAATCGATTATATTGTGTTTTAAAATCCGGCGAGGCGATAGTGAATTTTTTAATTTTATAAGTCTCTTAACCATATTTAATAGCCAACGTAGGAATATTTAATAGACTGCTTGATACTTCCCGTTTCATTTATTTAATCGAGCACTGACATGATATGTCAATATTTTAAATTTGCGGAGAAACTTATTGCGTTTTCAAAACCAATAGCTTTTCCCCCTAATTTTTTAAATGAAAAAGCTCATTTTCATAATCTGCTGCTTTCTCAAATTTTTCATGCGAAAAATATTTTTTTTTACTGTCTTCTTCGCCCTTTATAATTTGGGAGCGATTTGTAATACGTACCAGTGGCGGACCTAGGATTGTTTCCTGGAAGGGTCTAAAAATTTTGTTCGGGTGTTCGCTTCGGACTTTTTCAAAAGTGCAATTTTTAGCTATGTGTGATGACGTGGAGATGGGGGTTTGGGAGCTTTCATTTAGAATTTTTTTGAAATTGAAGTTCTAGAAAGGTATTTTTGGTGATTTTTCTTGACGTTAGGAGAAGGTCAGGGTTGAGGAGGATTCCCAAGGAATCTTTTTGTACTGAAATTTCATAAAATCTAATAGGGGCTATATGTTGCGTGATGAGTGGGTACTTTCCTTTGAGAAATGTTCTAAAATTGAAGGGAGGAAAAAAAACTTTTCAGTTGTGTTTGGTGACTTAAAGGGGATAAAGTTCAGGGACACTGCTCCCGGAATTTTTCAGTTTTTAGGCACTCAAGGCGAAGTTTTAAATTATATTTTGTGAGCCTACGGATAGAGGAGGGCTCTCTGCTTAAAACACATTTTAAAGCTATTTTTGGAGATGATATACAAAGGAAAGGGCTGCATAGATCCCTACTGGGAATACTTGAAAATTGAAGTCCCTGAAATTCAGTTTTGGCTAATTTTGATTAAGTAAGGGAAAAATAATTGGGCAAGTGACTTTCTAAAAAATAATTTTTCTTCGGTTTTTCATAGAAGAATTAATGAAAGTTATAAGGAAGGATGTTAGAGACTAAGGTATTCTCTCCTGGAAATTCTCCAAAGTTAAAGGCTAAAAAATTTTAGGCTCTCTTTGGTTTTGTCAAGGGGTTAAGCTTCAGGTAGATGAGATAGGTTTAAGCCCCTTCGCTCCGCCGAGGGTGCGCCGCTGTGGTGTTGTAATTTTTACAAATGCGTTTTTGTTGACTTTTTAGGTTTTGTTCAGATTTTATTAGTTTCACATCTACGATTTTTAGTTTTGTTTGCTTTTCATTTTTCATTTTATGCATCTGTTTTATTTAATTTGATAGCTTTTAGAAATGAATTGTTTAAAATTGAATATCTTTATTGATGAGTGCTGAAAATAAATCATAAACTATTTTTATTCCTTCAGAGTGCTTTTTTTGTATTAAAAAAAATAAATAAGATGAAATAAATTAATGCCTTTGCATAGAAAAGTAAAGGAATATGCAACCACGTTAAATTGCACAAAATTTGAAAAATATTATAGGGGAGAGTTGCCCAAAACGGGATAGGCGGGCAAAACGGGATAGTGGGCGTTGGATCTTGACTGGTGGTACTATCTCGCAGCTGACAGGCTAAACTGGTTCCCGACCGCCATGACAGCATACTCAGTTAATATCTCAACTCTAGCCACCTATTTCGCAAATAAATATTTTTTCAAAGTTTCCAATTGAGATTTTTACTTACTTTTTACTTTTTTCGACTGCAGAACAACTAGAATTGTGGTTTTACGTAATTCGGAACAATTCCGGTTAGAACTGTATTTTGTTCATAGCTCTTTTAGCAACAATTTCGTGTACTCAAATATTGCTAGTGAGTGGCGGTTCCGGGGTCAGCCCTTTATGATGTCAAAAGCATCACGGTCGGGCAAAACGGGACACTTTTAGGGTGCCCAAAACGGGATACAATTTTGATGTGTCCCGTTTTACCCGACCATTTCAATTAATGTTTTTTCAATGTGTTTAAGCAGCACGAAGCGAGCTAGAAGTTCCCAAGTGGATGTTCAACCATCCTGACAAAGGGATTACTATCTACGAAGTAGGAAATATGTTCAATGCAGCATTTTAATGAGCAACTCTTGCCGAAACTGCTGTGAATGGGTTCATGAAAACAGGCATTTTCCCATATAACCCCAGATGTCTTTCCTGAATATATCTTCGCTTCCCCTCTTCCAACAGATCACCCATTGCTAGATGCTCAGAACATGACGTCCTAACACCCATTAAATCTGCAACAAAATGAGATTAGATCCGAAGGATCTTCAAATTCAATTATAGCATCTAAGAGTTTGCTGTCATCACAACCACTAGAGACAGTATTGAATGAATCACTTAGTGCAACGATAACACTAGCACAAATGCAGGCCTTATCCAACCGATCACTTCAACAGGAGTCAAAGGGCTTGGACTATACTGTCACCCTTCACTGACATTTTCTATATCACCCAAAGAAATTCTACCTCCACCACGAGTCATTGGACCAAGACCTCAAAATAAACACGATAAGAGAAGAGGGAAAGCAGCATTTATAACAAGAAGCTCATATAAACTTGAGTTGGAAGAAGAAGAACGAGAAGAAAAAAAAAAAAAAAAGAACGAGAAAGAACTTAAAAGCTGAAAAAAAAAAAAAAAAAAGGACTGCCAAAACAAGTCTCTTGAATGTTCCGAAAACAAAACAAATGAGGCGTAAAAGAAAACCAGGTGGAGATGCAAAACAGGCATATAAATTTTTAAATGTTGCTCTGAACCTGAAAAAAACCCACAAACATCATTTGCAAAAATGGAAGAAAATGGACGTAACATGGAAAAAAAATCATCAGTTAGTCAAGGTTGGACGTCGTCTTCTTCAGAAGATGAAACTGAAAAAGATAAACCATGTATTTTCTGCAACGCTCTGTATCTTGAATTGAAATCTGGAGAAGGAAGCTGGAGACAATGCTCGAGCTGCCAGGGATGGGCCCACGAAGCTTATTCCAAAGCAGAAAAAGAAGACGACATATTTTTATGCGATTTCTGTGTTATGTAATTGTCCAACTTTACTATTACGTAGCCTATTTTTGGTCTAAAAACTAAATCAAAAGTAAAATCAGTACAAAATAATAACATGCAATTTCCTATCCCGTTTTACCCACCCTTGGTCGGGTAAAACGGGATCGTATAAGACTTTTTGAAATCAGAATTTTTCACATAAATATTATCGAACAATTATGACAAAGGTATTTTTAGTAATGTAAAAGGTGTATACTTTTAAATGACGTCAAACTTTGGAATGTCCCTTGTGTACAATAAGAAATAAAACGAAGAATAGGTTAGCTATCCCGTTTTGGGGTACTTTCCCCTATGCACGTGTTTTGGGGTTTCAAGGCGGTCTTTTTTCAATGCAAAAAAATAGCTTTAGGTTTTGGGTGTAAAGATATTCCCTTTAATCGAATGTATTTACATCCAAAAAGTCACTCTTTTGCTTTGGGAAATGGGTTCCTTGAAGCCGCGAAACACGTGTCTATCATAATCTGCAAATTTTGAGCGATTTGCCATTGTTATATTGTCTTAAAAATGGTTTGTTTAAAAGTTTATTTCTATTTTTCTCTCTTTTTTTCACTTTCTCTATAAGCAATCCGTTTGGTTTATGAAAGGTCTATTTTGTAACCGAGTTCCAGTTGGGAAATATTGTTTAAATTTTAATGTATGCACTTTGCGTCAAATTCTGAATTGAAAATTAAAACGTCCAAACTTTCTGAAATACATTTGATAGAAAATAAAGTTCCCATTCTTAAAATTCGCTTCTTCTAAAATCATTGTTGACGGGTTAAGAAAATGAAATTTGCAGCAAAGCTAAGTATTTGCTGATATCCTAATTAGTTCATTTAATTAGTATTAAGTAGTGCACTTAAAATTTTTAATTCAACTTAAAATTTTAACCTTGGGAAAGTAGCGTTGTTGCATGATTTGTGTTCGCAGTTTCACAAACAAAAAACTTTTTTTTTAAAAATTATTTTAAATATCTTAATCTTAAAACTATATATTTCAAATAATAGTTAAAACTCCTTAAGTTGTAAATGTACCGTTATAAAATAAAATAAATGATTTTTCATGCATAATATAAAATAAATTGCAATTATTAGGATGTTTGCACACGCTTTTTCCTTTTTGTCTTTCTTTTTGTGCTTTTATGTGTGTGTGTATGTGTGTTTACTTTATTAAGGACATTTAAGCTACTTTTTTTTTGAGTATATTTTCCGAAAAATATAATTTCGCTCCCTGGTATACTATTTTATTAATATGCAAATATAGAAATGCCCATGTGCACGCGTTTCAAAGATAACGTTAAAAGAAGGAAAAGCATATGTTTAAAATAAATACAAAGGCAACTTTATCAAAAGTGAAAGGAAGCATGGAAAACCCATTTCCTCCATATAGAATTCAATTATACTGCGATTACAGGTCTGATAACAAATTATCTTTTGTTTGTTCATAGTCTATGAAATGCAAGCAATGTACTAGTAGTAAGCGTTGAGGCTTGGGAGGAGGGGGGGGGGTGTTGCAAGATGACAAAAACTTTTCCGCTTGGTAAAAACTGCGAAATATTGAGACTTTCTTGAATAATAATAATACATAAATTCGAACATTTTATGTAAATTACCTTCATATGAGTTTGTATGTGTGAAATATCCTCATATCTATGTTACTAACTCTTTTTAGTCTCATATGCTGTACTCATTCGATTTGAACTTCATGACTGTCTTTTTAACTTTAAAAAACTAAATATTTCAATAAAGTTGAAGCGAAAAAAATCTAAACTTGTCGGGGTTTTGATAAGTAATATCTAAGCACCACACAATTACCAAAAAAGCTTCTCTTTTTACATTTAAATTGTTGTTTTAACGTTCTTTTACAACTGCTTTTTTCTTAACATGTTGACTGCCCAACTACGTGAGAATTCGGAGCATGTTATTTTAGTGGACAGAATCCGCTTTGAATTGCTCGTAGGTCATGGATTTACCGTTTTCGTACAGATTTTTATTTATTTGTAGTACGCTAACATTAATATGAATATTTAGCTTCTGAAGAAGTACCAGTAAACTAAAACTGGCTGAGGTATACTGTTTTTAGCCAAGCTCATATGCTACGAATTTTTCGTAGCGTGGCAGACAACGTGTCAATGAACCAAACAACTAATCAATCGTAAAACCGCACTTACTTCGTAAGTCTTTTGGTTGCAGCTTCGCTCTTTTCAAGAGGTGAATTTGGTACTTACTTTTGTAGGAAGCGTAACTGTGTGTAAAAATCCCTCTTTTTTCCAACGTATCCGTTTATTGGACGAACTTCCAATATTAACAGATGAAAAAATACATTATTAATTCCTGTATATAACCAAAACACCACCGCCGTAAGCATAAAAAAAATGTAGATAATTTTTTACCAAACAAGCATAAGTATTAAAACAAAGCAACTACCTTTTAAGTTGTTAATATCTTTAAAAGAAACCCCCTAAGAATACTGTTTCCGATCGCAAGAACCATCTGTCGGCCTCTCAGCAAAGTACAAGGAGTGGTACTTAAAAGCTTTAACATGACACCAGGCATTTAGGATTCGCAATGCTAAATTAATATAAGCGGGATTTCTAAGTTCCGTCGGGGCATAAAGGGTTAAAGCATTATCTACTCGATACTCGTATACCCAAGTCGTTTAAGAAACAGCGATTGTTACCTGTGCCTTTTTCTTCTCTACTCTCAGTTCTTCTCTGTGCTCTTCCTTTACCGACTGAATTCTGTCCTCCAACTCTTTCCTCGTCCTCTCCCTGTCCTCCTGGAGTCTGTCTGCCTCCTTTCTGGCCATCTCGGCTTCACGCCGCCACTCGGTGGCCTCTCTGTGGAAGTAGAAAATTTGGAAGAATCAAGGACACTCCAATCTTAAACTTTTGAGAGAGGGAATTTTTCAGTTTGTCAAATAGAACTTCGAATTTCAGCGAAGGATAAAATACGAGCCTGCACGTATATATCAAGGGCATGCACTTCTAGCCCACTGAGAAATATAATAAAACATCAATACTAAAAAGACAAATGGTTGTCTCCAATTTTTCCGAATTGCCAAAAAAGCTTGATGGACTAGGAAAAGTTTTAAGAAGTCACAGTGACCTCCCGTGGCTTTCCTCAGGGGCGGCTTTGTTAACTGGGAGCAATTGTCTCAATGATTTAAAGTTACTTGAAACTAGTCATAGCTTAATATGAGGGCATTTTTTGAAATAATCAAGTTGAATTTGAATGTTTTTTGCTCTATTAGGACTTCAGCTTTGCATTCGTAAACATGAAACTTTTTCTCACTTCTGATTCTAAAATTTAAAATTAGCTATAAAAAGTTATTTTACTTCTGATCTGTGAAAACTTTGACGATCAGCCTAGAAACTCAATTTTGTTCTCGTATAAGAACAAAAATATTTTCCTTATTCAACCTAACATTATATTCCAGAAAAGCTCCCAAACAATCGTTTTTATTCTCACCGAAAAATTTCATGATTTTCCTGATCAGGCCTGACATGCAGCCCCAGCAGATTTGTATCAGATCATGTTTGCTTTCGTAGATATGCATCAATATTCTCTTGCTGAAGCATGACATTTTGTCCTGGACACAAATTTGATAGAATTTTATCGATACTTTTCCGATCAATCTTACCAATCTTAACAACACCTAAAATACTCAATAGATTTTGCGTGCGCGGAATTTTGATAAATTTTCTTGGAGCTACGGCTGCGAAGGACAATGTCTTCCGATCTGGTCATGTCTTCTCATAGCGATAATGACCCAAGAAAAAAACAATACGACAGTTAAAAGCAAATTAAACAGCCTTTTCGATGCCTTGCAAAACAAAAACCGAATTTAGTACACTCATTTTTTAAATTATTCATGAACCTGTTTTGTTCGAGTAAGCGAGTACAACGAGTAAATGTATTTTAGAAAAAAAAGAAAAAAAAGTTCTGATACAATTGCTTTTACTTTTTAGAAAAACATTTTATAAACTTAGCGAAACAACAGAAATATAATATTCTAGTCCAGATGGAATAAATAACTAATAGTACTTATCATACTCTAGAGAAGATAACTAACGGTAAAAATTTGATGTTGGGCTACGGGAAAGTTGGTTAGTTTAGTTCTGGAAGAACTTGTTTAAAGATATAATTTTCACTGGAAAAAAGTGCTTTTCAAAAACGTTTTCATTGTTTGATTTTCTAAAATTTGGAAATTTTTCTTCAGAAGAAATGATCACAATATCAATTAATGATCACAATATCATTAGCATATGTGCAAATTTGAACAAATCATGAAGGATTGCACCTCTTGACGTGATGGGGTCAAGCCCCATTTATGGGGGTTAAGAGGGGTCAATCCCCCTCCCCCCGACTTTGGGAAATCAATGTATTTACATGTAAGTGGACGTGATTTTTGCTATTTTTTGGGTTAATTTACACTGGGTCCACAACCTTTGACCCCCCCTCCCCTCACCGGGAAAAGCTCGAAATGACGGGCTTGTTTGGAGTTTATGACTCTGTTGATAAATCCTAGTTGAATAAGGTGGTCACTAATTTATCTCCCTTGCTGAATTCTCAGTTTAATGTGAAACTAACATTCAAACTATTATGAATTTAAGCTTTTGCCTTTGAATTTACCACTGCCATCTTTGACAATGGATTAGATTTTTTGCAATTTCCATTCCTGACAATTCTCCCATTAAAATTGTTCCATTTTAGCCATCAAATGTGCGACGAAAAACTATGAAAAATAAATGTAGATGGATGTTGTTCTCAAAAAAATCTTCAGTGATTCATCTTACGACAAAGTTTTGATCAGCAGTGCTTCTTTAGATAGGAAGCCACATTGGTATTCACCAAGTATATGCTTAAAATATTTTCTCAGTTTCTCCAGAACTATTCCAGAGACTATTTTATATCGCTACTTTCATATTGCTACTATACGTAAAATTGTTTGAAAGTATCGGTAATAAAGCCTGTAACTGCGAAAAGATTGTGCATATATTAGCGCAACTGTTTTCAAGATATTTCTGAAAAAAAGTGCGCATGATGAAACATAAAAGACTATCTGTAAAACTTTGCTGTTTTATTCTTACAGGTTTTTGCACGGAAAATTAAAAATTATTTTGTGTCACATTCTAGAATAATAGTGAGATTCAGTTAAACATATTTTTTAGAAAAAAAGAAAAAAGTCGCAATGCTTTTCTTTTTTACATTAAAAATAAGAAACAACTTCTAAGAATGGTACAATTTCAACCACTGTAAAAAATAAATGTTGTTTTTACAGTATAATACAGCTAATTTTGTAGAAATAAACTGTAAAATTGCTAATTTTATAGTGATGAACTGTAAAATTTCTAACTTTACACTACTAAACAGTAAAATTGCTAATTTTGCAGCAGTAAACTGTTAAATAGCTAATTTTATGGTATATTGTAAAATTGCTAATTTTATAGTTTATTACGGCGCATTTAACAGTTTTAAATAGGAACGTAGGCTGCCATTATAAAACTAAAAGCAACCGTTCATGTTTTGCAGTGCATGTTGTTTGATTATTAAATTCTTATAAAGTATACTTAGTTACCATAACTTGAAAAATGACACATGCGCTTCTGCTTTCCTATTTTCCTTTGTTTTAAATAAAAAAATTGATTAGGCTTCGGTTCTTTTCTTTTCCTTTTGAATTGGAATTATGATTTTCCATGCACTTATATAACTTCACGGATTTTTTCCTTGAAATATCAGATATATCTTTAGCTACTTGAGCTTCGAGTACTCTTGGCACATTTCAAAGCACGATTTTAGGAAGGTTGTGCTTTTAAATTCATTTATTAAGTAAAACTCAGACAATATTTGAATATGTCACAAAAATATTTCTGAAAAAAGAAAAGGAAAATATTTGTTGATATGTACAGGATTTAAAAAGATTGTATTCAAAAATAAAGCAAGAAGATCGATTTAAAGAATAAAAGCATACATTAATGAAATTCAAAACTATACAAAAATGGGAATTTTAACAGAACGCATCTACTTTTAGTGCAATATGAAAGATTTTTTCTGCTTTTAGGCAGCTTTTCATTTCACTAAAAGCCTACTTCCTCAGATGCATACCGAAACTAAAAAAGCATAAGCAGATGTATGTCTAGTAATTTATTCAGCTTGTTTGATAACATGCGTAAGTAATATCATTCATTTCCATGAAACATATTTCTGTATATATTTTTTGAAAACATTAAAAAGAAAATAAGAAAAAATAATTTGAATTTTGACATCCTGAATTCAAATTATGATTTCGCACTCACGAATGGCAACAGATGTAAGCGTATGTGTGCAGATGTGTGTTTATGTCTGTGTAGGCACGTGTGTGTGCACGACATGAACGCCACCACCAGGTGGAGCGGAGGCTGAGGACCAGAGGCGGACCTGCTACAGGAGCAGGTGGAAGGACATAGCCGTTCCATGTCCAATCTGTAAAAGGAACCACAATGGTCGAAAATGGGATTAAATAGCAATTCTTCAATGTTTGCGTGGGAACTAAACCCAACGAAACTAATGATATGTAATCAGCAAATAAAACTAAAAAGAGCCTCATCAAAATACATTTTCAAAAAACAATCAATCGAAAATAGCTTTATGAAACAATCAAGATAAATTAACTTTAATAAACATTCAATCAATGATCAATTTCTGCAATTTCTAATGAAGAAAATGATACAAAATGTTTGCTGCGCTATAATACTAAGGCAGGAATTCAAGTGAAACAGGCGATCGCAAATTGCGATCGCTACTGGAAGTGAATTACATTAGAACGTTTCTTTATAAAAACATCGTGACGTCAGCGTGACGTTTGCTTATGAAAAACGAGTTAGATAAAACGTCACAGCCTACTTGGCGAATAAGAGGAGATCGCTGACTGCTTGTGAGCTCTTATTGGCTCCACCTGTAGTGACGTCAGTGCGATTAGCATTTATAGCGATTGCCACTTATCCAAATTTGGGAATTTGCGATTGCTATGGTGAGTTGCGATCGTCCGTGTTTCACTTGAATTCCTGCCTAAGTTACAAAACTCATTTCTAATTCTGCTTTAACTTTCCTTTTTAACGCATTTCAATCTAAATTTACTGTTGGAATTTCAAGAAGACATTACAATGCATAAATGTATAACTAACTATACTCGGTTAATTTAAAATAGGCGTATCAAGTTTAGAAATGTTGCGTCGTCTCCATGGAAACCGTACGAAAGAAAACGGCTCCTTATTTTTTTTATACACTACTGTTGAGGCATTTCATTTATTTTATGTTGATCGAGTTAGGCTTATGTTTTTATTTATATCATCATGTATCAGTTATTTCTCAACGATTTCTAACGAATCTCGTCATACATTAATACAGCAAAAATTTCTAAGAAAATGTGGTGCTTTATTAACGTTGTTTTTTCAATAACGTTGATTTTTTAATAGTTCACGCACAAAGCAATTTTAACCTTTTGCATTTAACCATTGTTGCAAAAGCTAAGTGGAGAAAAAGTTCATAGAGCCGTACTGTGACAACCATCAAGGGAAAAGGGCGGAGAGTGGGAAATAATTTAATTTTAAGCGGCCTTCTCTCTTTAAACAGGGTATAACAAAAAGTAAAGATATAACTTCAACAATCAAACAAGAAACCTTTAGCAAAGTCCAAATATAATTTCAGCAACCCCTTTAAACAGACCATTACTATCTATAGCGTTAAATGTTTTGCAAAGCAATAAGGCAACATTAAGAAAATGTAAATTAAGTCCATATTGACGTCAGTGGCAAGCCCATTAGAAGTGAAATTCTTAAATGCTTTTCTCTAAAGAGTATTAAAATACACAGCTTTAAATTTTCGTTTGAGTTCAAATGCTTTCTTTAATTTCACGGGATTCGTACTCACCTGTAGCAATTTTTGAGATAATTATCGTCTGAAATAATCAATTTATTTCTTTTTTTTTCCTGTAAACTCATTAAGTAACGACATGCACTTAATGCATATTTTATCGGAGTAACAAATGCATTTCAGTAGCAAAAAGTACTTTGATGAAATGCTACTTCATGTTAATGAGATACAGATTTAAATCCCAGAAGAGCGGAATACTTTCTTTTCGCGATCTTTTTGAGGCATTTCTCCATTCGTGCTTTTTGTCCTTCATCCCATATTTATTCAGAAATATTAAGTTGTCGAAATTAATGAAGACTTTAAATTATAAAACGCATCGTAAGTGTGATTTGTGGTTTGAAAATGAAAGAAGAAAGATTTAGTAAACTGTTGTAATTTTTTGAAACATATTTTAATTATAATTTATAACTCATAAGTGAAATAAAAAACAACAAGTTCCGTCCAGAACTAAACGAGCCTACTTTCCCGTATATCAACATCGACATTCTAGCATTTGATCAATATCTCATAATTATTAGCTACAAATTTATGTCTTCGCCAAGATCTTTCGATTTTTTGTTTTATTGAGTTGTTCATACAAAAGTTATTAGAGGGAAACAGGATCTTTGAAATGTTCAAAAGTAAACGAAAAATTGATCACATATACGGAAAGTAAAATATGAGAATGAGATGTTTTCTCCGACATAAGTTTGTTTGAATTTGATTGTTAGCACCAAAACTATTTGGGGGGGGGGGCAGTTTTTCAATCTGTTTGAAATTGAACGAAAAATTTTTCAAATCAAAAGTCAAATGTGGGAATGAGGTGTCTTTGCCGAGGTTTTTTGAACAAAAAAAAAGTTTGTTCAAATCGGACTGTTGTTCATTTAAAATTTATTGGAGGGGATAGGTTTTTTAGCTGTTCGAAATAAAAAGAAAAATTGTTCGAAAAAGTCAAATACGGGAATAAAGTGTCCTCTCCAAGATCTTTGGTACAATTTTTTTTGTATAACTCAGACTGTTCAGTCAATTTGGGAGGGGGGGGGGGCACCCATACCGACAGACACATTTTCCCCATCTCAAAACCCTACTTCCCATTCTTTTAATTTTTCGATATTTATTTATTTCTTTTCATTGCTTTTTGACACTTTTCTAGACTTTGCAACATTTAAAAAATGCATTAAGTCACTTTTAATGCCTACTTCGTCTTTCTTTTATGCTAACAGGAAAGTAGGCTAAAAAGGAAATTTCACTCTTAGAATAACTTATTTTCACAAACTGTTTAAGATGAAAGCATAAAATAACACAACTGTAAAACAGGTGACTTTAAGTCCTTTATCAATACACCTATACTAAAAGTCACGTAATAATGCAGTTTAGAGGGCATGAATGTTAAGATATGGATGAGTATTAAAGGCAGATATTTGGGTGAAAATTTATTGCTTTCATCTACATTTTTTCAATGAATTTTCAACACTTTCGTTTGAAATTTCAGTATTAAATTTCTCTAGTTTGCTGTGAAGTTTTTTGAAAGTTCTGTATAAGGTTTGGCAGAAAGCCCCGTCTGCATTTAAGCATACCGTACTCGATTTTGGACATGCGAAAAGATGCGCGCTATCATTGGTCGAATTGCTGTCAATCAATTGCCTAACCCCGCCCATAGGTTCGGAAAGTACGGGAAGTGAAAGAAAAATGTCAGAACAGACTGTAAACGTCGTGCTGGGAGAGGGGAGGGGAGTCGATGCCTCTGTCTTGACATCGTAAAATTAACACTTAAAATTGTTAGAATCAAGCAAAACAGTGTTTTATTTCAAAAATAAACATAGAAATAACTTTTATGCAAATTTATCCCGAAACACGTAGTAGTGCCATCTATATGTAAACACGGAAAGCAATTCATGGAAATTCAATTTTCTTTTAAAACTTAAAACCAGTGCTCCAAATGTATTGGATTACTGTTCTACACGAATGTTCGAGTCCTTTTAAAACTGTACTGAAAGTGCTGCAAAAATACTATATTTTATATTTTTACATATTTTTGATTTTTTTATACAAACAAGATAGTATCTTAGACATTTATTTTTAAGTAAAAGGGGGAAAATATTAAATTTTTTCCTCAAGTGTTTGAGGTTTAAGGTATAGATATTTTTTTATTATTACTCTTCATGCGATATGTGTATAATGTACATGTATTAGCATCTGTTTTATCAGTTCAAGAATTATTAATCATTAGACAGTTGAAAATGTTCATATACATTTTCTTCAAGCAGGAATTTCTATAAAACGCTTTTAGTGATTATCCGACTAATTATTAATGAAGAAAATTTCCTGATTACTTGCCCTGATGAAGTATTTAGTGCGGACAAGGTACATAAATTTTAAATGAAGAAATTAAATGATTTAGTTCCCTTGAAAACCATATTTATTGGGTTTCATTTAACATCTCGTCTAATTGAAAAAAATAAAAAAAAAGTTTTGTGTCGAGTACTTAGTGCTACTTTAAAGTATGATTTTTCCCCCTCTCTTAATTTTCAGTTACATCAAACATTCATGGAGTAAAAAGAATGCAGGACAAGCAGAAGAACAAATTATGTATTTAATACCACATAGTTATTCACAGATAGCACTAAAGATTTACCAGAATAGGAAACGAAATGGAATATTTATATCTATTAAATTCACACGCTTGAAAGTAACATTAAATTCAGCGGACTTACAGAAATCGGCAGCTATAATTTCAAAATTTTCATAACCTTGTTAAAAGCGTTACTGATGAAAACAGATCCTCCCTTTGCAAAATAATACATTTTACAATTGAATCAATTATATTTTCCAATATTTTAGCGCCAATAACAAAAAAAAAAGTGTAACGTATACGTACAGAGATTTAATGCACATTAAAGTAGCCTGAAATTCAACAGTTTTAATAACCTAAAAAAGTTTACTTTGAAAAAAAAAAAAAAAACTTTTAAGTTATCCTTATAAAGAATTACCTGTTAATCATTTTTAGAAATTACATTTTTACAGAAAACATAACAGCGGCACAATTTAATTTATAAGCTAATAAATAGAATGTCAAAAAATATTTAAAAAAGCATTTATTATTAAAATAAGCCATTAAAAAAAATTACCAGCAAACGTTTTTTTAATAGGATGGGTACGAATTTCTCATGCTCCATTGCTATTTGTTTTCTTTTCAAATTCTAGCAAAGAAGTTTGTTTATCATGAACTTAATGTTGCTTAAGTTGCTTGTTATAAAAATGCTTTTAAAATTTTCTACCACGAAATTATGAAAAATTCAAGTAAATACTCGTCTTTTATTTTTATGGAGAGCTGGGTCAATTTATTTAGGCTGTTTCTCAAAATAGCATTGCCTTTGTTTTGTCGTTGAAAGAAGACATTTCGATAAGTCGATTCGACCAATGATAGAGGGGAATCTTTTCGCATGTCCAAACTCGAGTACGGTATGCTTAAATGCTGACGGTCCGTCCGTGAAAGCCGCGCTTAGCATTCGCGAACCATTCCACTTAAAAAAGGGGTGATGGGTTGTGAGTGGGAACTTTCCAAAGTTTTCAAATTAAAACTTGCATTTGCTATATCCTTTTGACACATTCAACTAAACTATGCCTTTAAAATATCGTTCTACGTTATTTGATACGGCTCAAAATGCTTCTTATTATTCTTCCCCTTATTGTTGTCTTAGCTATCACCCCTATTTTTGTAAGATCAGAAACGACTTGACGGCTTGACGCATGCGTAAATACGCGGAAGGTTTCACCAAAGACAGTATAAAATAAATTTCAGAAAATTATTTTTCTTTTATTTTCTTTTGATTAAAAAGAAAATTAAAAAAAAATGAATGCCTTATTAGGAATAAATCCATCATTTTTGAATCAAGATAATAGCTCCTTGTCAAAGAACAAAGCCCAACTCACCCTCCTTTGAAAAACATGGGTCATGCTGGTGTTGCCTTGTTCCTCTTATGAACTGCCCCGCGCAAGTACATTCCTCCAACCCATTATACTTGTTACATTAAAATTCTCGTGACTTGAAAAATAAATATAAAAAATGTTTGTTTCAAACGGGGTTGCGTTTGGTTGATAATTTTTGTTGCTTGTCCCCGACCCCGGCAGCATTTAAGCATACCGTACTCGAGTTTGGACATGCGAAAAGATTCCCCTCTATCATTGGTCGAATCGACTTATCGAAAGATCTTCTTTCAACGACAAAACAAAGGCAATGCTATTTTGAGATACAGCCTAAATAAATTGACCCAGCTCTCCTTAAAAATAAAAGACGAGTATTTACTTGAAATTTTCATAATTTCGTGGTAGAAAATTTTAAAAGCATTTTTATAACAAGCAACTTAAGCAACATTTAGTTCATGATAAACAAACTTCTTTGCTAGAATTTGAAAAGAAAGCAAATAGCAATAGAGCATGAGAAATTCGTATCCATCCTATTAAAAAAAGTTTGAAGGTAATTTTTTTTAATGGCTTATTTTAATAATAAATGCTTTTTTAAATATTTTTTGACATTCTATTTATTAGCTTATAAATTAAATTGTGCCGCTGTTATGTTTTCTGTAAAAATGTAATTTCTAAAAATGATTAACTGGTAATTCTTTATAAGGATAACTTAAAAGTTTTTTTTTTGGATTTCAAAGTAAACTTTTTTAGGTTATTAAAATTGTTGAATTTCAGGCTACTTTAATGCGCATTAAATCTCTGTACGTATACGTTACACTTTATTTTTTGTTATTGGATCGAAAATATTGGAAAATATAATTGATTCAATTGTAAAATGTATTATTTTGCAAAGGGAGGATCTGTTTTGATCAGTAACGCTTTTAACAAGGTTATGAAAATTTTGAAATTATAGCTGCCGATTTCTGCAAGTCCGCTAAATTTAATGGTACTTTCAAGCGTGTGAATTTAATAGATATAAATATTCCATTTCGTTTCCTATTCTGGTTAATCTTTAGTGCTATCTGTGAATAACTATGTAGTATTAAATACATAATTTGTTCTTCTGCTTGTCCTGCATTCTTTTTACTCCATGAATGTTTGATGTAACTGAAAATTAAGAGAGGGGGAAAAATCATACTTTAAAGTAGCACTAAGTACTCGACACAAAACTTTTTTTTATTTTTTTCAATTAGACGAGATGTTGAATAAAACCCAATAAAAATGGTTTTCAATGGAACTAAATCATTTAATTTCTTCATTTAAAATTTATGTACCTTGTCCGCACTAAATACTTCATCAGGGCAAGTAATCAGGAAATTTTCTTCATTAATAATTAGTCGGATAATCACTAAAAGCGTTTTATAGAAATTCCTGCTTAAAGAAAATGTATATGAACATTTTTAACTGTCTAATGATTAATAATTCTTGAACTGATAAAACAGATGCTAATACATGTACATTATACACATATCGCATGAAGAGTAATAATAAAAAAATATCTATACCTTAAACCTTAAACACTTGGGGAAAAAATTTAATATTTTCCCCCTTTTACTTAAAAATAAATGTCTTAGATACTATCTTGTTTGTATAAAAAAAATCAAAAATATGTAAAAATATAAAATATAGTATTTTTGCAGCACTTTCAAAACTGTTTTAAAAGGACTCGAATATTCGTGTAAAACAGTAATCCAATACATTTGGAGCACTGGTTTTAAGTTTTAAAAGAAAATTGAATTTCCATGAATTGCTTTCCGTGTTTACATATAGATGGCACTACTACGTGTTTTGGGATGAATTTGCACAAAAGTTATTTCTATGTTTATTTTTGAAATAAACTCTGTTTTGCTTGATTCTAAGAATTTTAAGTGTTAATTTTACGATGTCAGGGCAGAGGCATCGACTCCCCTCCCCTCTCCTAGCACGACGTTTACAGTCTGTTTTGACATTTTTCTGTCACTTCCCGTACTTTCGGAACCTATGGGCGGGGTTAGGCAATTGATTGACAGCAATTCGACCAATGATAGCGCGCATCTTTTCGCATGTCCAAAATCGAGTACGGTATGCTTAAATGCGCCCCGTCTCTTATGAGCCTATGACCTGCAAAAAAAAAACGTGTAGTTTTGAAAGAATTCTTTTATATTAGTGAGTATGAGCGATACTTTCACGAAAATCTGTGACACATTGCAAAACATGAATGTTGTTTTTACAGTATAATAGAGCTAATTTTACAGTAATAAACTGAATAATTTTCAGAATTAAAATAAGTAAATCAATAAATAGAACAAAATTAAAATAAACTGTTTAAAAATGGAGCTAAGCGAGGACGTTGTTTTTCTCGCATGGACACTGCTCTAGCGGAGAAACACGTTTTACAGAATTCATCGACATACATACAGCGAGCAGCGCTGCATATGCTATCAAGGTGATTTTGTTTTCATAAAATGTTATAGAACAACATTTCCATTTTTTTGCTCCTGCGGAACATGTTTGAGCTGAACTGGAAGAGAAACTTAAACCCATTTATGCCCAAGTTTTTTTTAGCATTTTTTTTCAATTTTTATCTGCTTAAAACTCTTACTTGGAATGGTTAACATACATTTTAGGCTTAAATAAGTTCGCCGTTGCCATATTTATTAAGTTATTTAACGTCCTGTTTGTGGGATTTTTTGCGGATATGTGAACAAAATACGACATTACTTGACTTTACTTTTGCAAAGTAGCATTACACAAGGCATCTCTGATCAATTTTAAGCAAATCATTTTAAAATAGTTTAATTTTATGAAAAATAAGTTCGCAAAAATAACTTACTTCCTGTGGCTACCCATGCTGGATCGTTGTTTGACTGAATTGTCTGAAAATAGCTGTCAATAAATAAACTCTGATGTCCAAATAGTGGCTCTAACTGGTTTTCTCAAGAAGGACTATTTAACTTGTGAAAAACACCTTTAGTAAGAGGATATACGCATTACAGGTTTTTGTATGCAGTAACTAACAAGCGTCCCGTTTCTTGGCTATTGGGCATAAATGGGTTAAACACTAGGGAGTACCACCCAACTACTAGTTGCTTTGTTACTACATGAACGTACCTCAGAGTTACAACAGCAATAGTAAGAGTCAGTGTCCATCCCAAAACCAATGTACTGCTGCCTGTACAGTATACTCTCCTTAATCCAGGCCCGTTAAAACGCACTTTGCTTAATCCGGACTGACGTTTAGATGTACTTTTACTACACGAATAAAGAGAGAGTTAACGCAATAATGTATTTTTGCAAGCAGCTTTTATATTTTTGTAATGCCTTTTTGTAATTTTCTCTTATTCAGTCTTATATTTCATTCTTTTGAATTCGAAATACTATTTTTACTCTGTCCAGCAGTTTTTCATGTACCTTGGCTTAAATTATAGGTTATTTTGTTTAATCTGAACTTTCATTAATTCGGAAGACTTGAATTCCGTATTAATCCGAATTAATAAGGTCGGCCTCAAAAACTTTAATATGAATAATGATTGCTCTAGTTATTTGCTGATTTTATCGGCTAAAACAAAAAGGGACAGCAAATAAGCTGTTCAGCCATTTGCGTGAAACTATTAACTTAGTTCTGGCCATATTTGCTAAATTGCTCCAAGTGTTTTCCGGTTTAACAGGACGATTCCGAGCTTTTACTATTAACCTATTCATTTATTTTTTTTTAGAAAGCTCCCAATTTGATGTCAAAACGTGGGTGACTTTTATCTGGATGGTTTCCGAGATCTTCAGGAAGGTTACTGACTTAAGCAGGATTCTTTCCTGATTTTTTCCTGACCTGTGACTTGCAGAAATTAGGCATATGAGCTGCCCACTATTGTCCAAGTACGT
The DNA here is from genome assembly GCA_038373865.1 of Uloborus plumipes. Taxonomy (NCBI): domain Eukaryota; kingdom Metazoa; phylum Arthropoda; class Arachnida; order Araneae; family Uloboridae; genus Uloborus; species Uloborus plumipes. The sequence continues at coordinate 7,500 of JAXGGA010011762.1, read as the reverse complement.
TTCAGAAGCTTATTCATATAACCGAACCCTAATAACTGCATTACTTAAACTGCATTGATTACTGATATATAAAAATATATAAAGCTTGTAAATAGATATTAATAGAGTATAAAAACAGAATTTTGCTCTTTAAATATTCTACTACTAAAACTATTAGAAGCCACATTGATGATAAAAACGAAATTTTGAGCTCTTTGCAATCTAACCCATTTGCTAAACATTTAAATTAGCATTGGAAAGAAAGAAAACATTTTGTTAGACTTTTTTGTATATCCGTCTTTTATTCAAAACAAGCACTCGCTCAAAAATTCAGGAAATAGAAATCTCCAATTCAATTACACAAGAATCAAACGGAATTTATTACTTTAATTAAATTCCCATGCTTTCTGTCTATGCAAGTATTGCAGTGAAATTAATGTTTTAATGCAATGAAGTTGTTCAAATGCACGTAAATTGTTTGCACGAAGCACTTTTTAGTTTTTGTTGAATCTCTTATGAGCTTAATCAAATAAAAGAAAATAACTTCACGGTAGCTTTCTTTTGCATTTACATTTGTCTTTTGGGAAAAGTTTTAAAAGATAGAAATGTTTGGTTTTTAAAATAAGGTTTTCAAAATAAGTATTTTTGGGAAACTTCTGATAGTAAAAAAAAAAAGTGAATAATTACTAACATAATGATTTCTAAAATATGGAGAAACAGCGTTATTTTACGAATAACTATGTTTAATTCACAAATAAAATTAAAAGCTCTATTTTTTAAAACAAAATATAGTTGTTTTTTTAAAGCTAAGTTACACAGCAAATATATAATTAGAGATAACTCGTGATGTTTTTAGAGCATTTATTTTAATAACAGGAAATAAAATTTAAAATTCATTCTTTTTTTTTTCTAGGGCTCTAAACACGTAACTTTTTACATTTTTATTTTGTCAAAAGTTAAAGCTACTGCAAATTCGGTTGAAAATTTGAGCAACATTTCAAAGATTTTTTAAAGTGTTGTTCTACATTCGTAGTGAAACGTTTATTACACAGCTGTTACTATTATTTTAATGGCTAAACTAAGATATATAAAACATATGAAAATAATATGTAAATCTTAAAAAAAAAAAAAAAACCCTAGGAATTTGAAAATGTTAACTTAACCACAATTACGATAACTTTTATGTTTCAAATCAAATATTTAATCGAAATAATTTTATCCCAAAGTTGATATAAAATGATTGAACCTTTAAATTAGTGATACGTTGAAGTATTTAACTGAAATTGTGAATAAATCATTTTGCTTGAAATATTGTAGCAAGTGCAACACTTAAATAAATAATCGATAAATACAAGTGGTCTACGTTTTACCCTACATTTTCTAATTTCAGAGACGTTAGAAGAAGACAAAATTGTCTTAAAAGGACTTGTTTTGAAGTTTTAGTTATTAGGAGTAAGGGGACGCACCTCAGGCTGATTTATCAAATGAATAGTAAATAAGAAAATTAAAAATAAAATAATAAGAATATTATTTTTCAGTAAAAAAGGGCATTAAAAAGTATTTTTGGAATAGTTTTCAAAAATTTTGGAGGGCATTTGAACCCTAAAAGCCATCCCCTTAAATACGAACCTGATTATTATAGAATACTGTTAAGAAAAACTCATGTTTAAACCTGTTCGAAGAAAACTCAGTTTTAAACATTCAAATTGAAAATAGAAAATAAAAGCTTCAGTATAAATAAAATAAGTTTAAGAGAAAGAAACCGCCTCACCTGATGAAATAAATGCAACAAAACTTTTCTATTATGCAAAGTTCAATGCTAAAACTTGAAGCTAATGAAATGTTTATTTCTTACATTTAGATTAGATTAACTCTTACTCCTTACGGAAAGAGTAATTTTACGAATGTATCAGAAGGAATAAAATATCATTTTGTTCAACCTAATTATTTGTCAAATTTTCGAGACGGGAATCAAAGAATTTAAGAAGAAAACTTTTTCCTTTGGGGACACAATTGAGAGTTTGTTTCTAAAACTTTTGTCGCAAAATTTAACGTCACAGACTTTCGTTTCCTTGAAGGAAGGTATCAGTTTTCTTCAGAGACCGACTTGTAACAGAATATCAGGCTTGAGTTTCCCAAAAATTCAATTAGTTTCCGACGAAATAAAATATTTTGCCTCTGTCTAATATCTTTCAGGAAAGTATTTTTATGTTGTGTTATGCTCGTAATTTTTGCATTATATATTGGGTAATGTTTTTTATTTCACACAGCGATATTGCATTTTTAAATATCCATGTAGAATACAAAACTATTGAAATTTTAACTAGTTTAAGTTCTGTTTAAGTACAGTTACGTACGTATTTATGTATCCATCTCTTTATTTATCTATGTTTTTATCTATTTACATACATATACACAGTAGGGGAACTGTCGTCAAACTTGATGTTCTAGAAGTTTCGTAAATTAATATTTTATTGCAGAAATTCGTGAAAAATAGTTTCCAGTTGCTCATATTTCTCTTTAATTATGTTCCATATACATGAGCTTAGGAAATATATTAAACGTAAAGTTGCTTTAATTTTATTTATAATGTTAATTTTTTCCTATGTAATCTGAAGAAACAATAAACATTTTACCTATTTATCAGAAAAGCGTTTAACCACCTCAAACTGGAGATTTAGATTAATTTTCCGAAATTTGGAACAAAGAAATGAAGAAATGAACACCACGAGAAAAATGGTAAGAACAGCTGAAATTAACCTTTTCACATATATCTAACTACGCAGCCATGTGTGTAGTTTACATGTGAATAGTATTGAACTATTTTACTACGAACTGCTTTTATATTTCAATACAAGATAATAGCCCTCCGCTGATTAGTTGAGCAATGGCCTTAACAATGCTTAACTCCTTTTTTTGGATAAAGCAGTTAGTAACCGTCCCTAAGCCAGGGCTAAGGCAGAAACATGCAATTACACCACTAACTCGTTTATTCCATCCATGGAATGCAGTTTCGTACTTTTTAGCACTCGTCAGCATGGAATAGGAAGTAAACGAGATGGCAGAAATCTTTTTATAGAGCAAAATGAGCCAAAAAAAACTGGTAGCTAATGTGAAATTAAAGCACCGGAAGGAAGACCTTAGCCCTGTCTTAGGGGTGGTTACTTACTGCTTTATACCTGAACTCTGCCTTAAAATTTACGAGTTGTACCGTACCATTCTGCGGTCACTCGCCGGTGCTCCAATTTCATATAAGCTACTAGTTTTTTTTTTTTTGGCTCTCTTTGCTGTACAAGAAGATTTCTGCCACCAGCTCGTTTACTTCCTATTCCATGCTAACGAGTGCTAAAAAGCACGAAACTGCAGTCCATGGATGGAATAAACGAGTTAGTGGTGTAATTGCATCCTTTTTAGGAGTTTTATCAAAAAAAAAAAGGAATTTGTTTTTGAAGCGGGTTTGAGGTGGAATACTTTAGCAACGCTACTACAAAAGTACCACAACTCAATCCAGCCCCTATAACCCTTCCTTAATGCCCTCAAAAGCACTAAACATAGTAGAGGTCGTAGCTCAACTTTTCAGATGAGCAAAAAGCATACATAAACGAAATTGAGTGCCTTAGTCCCACTTTGCGCTCCCACAACGCAGACCCAGGCTCGATAACCGGGTTGAGACTCCATTGTGACTCAACCTCTCATCCCTCCCCCCCCCCCAGTCAGTTGATAAAATGAGTATCAAGCTTGACTGGGAACTAAACACTGGGGTTTCGCGTTCGGCTGACCACCTAACCAGCACATCCGCCCTGTCCGTACCCTGTGTTATGTAAACTGAGATAAGAGCAGTAGGTCTTGGCCCCATGGGCAGTTGCGCCACTGAATTTATTTTACTGAGCGTAAAAAAATTTTATTTTTGTATTCTTTCTTCTTCTCAAGTTATGTTACTCTTTTCATGTTGTTGCTTAGTTTTCGCAAAACATAAAATCAATTTGTTAAATTTTTTCCCAAAGGTAAGAAGGTATGAAGATATTGCACTAAACATTTAAGTGTAACAATGGATAAAATGTGCTCACATTAGATTTCCCGAAATTAACTCAGGTCACTAGAGAACAATTTTACTACTTTTATGCGAAAGAATCTATAGAAGACTAGCTGACCCGGCAATCGTTGTTTTGCCATATAAATAATTTCCTAGTAATTTCTAGTGTAGCCAAAAAACAGCTTACTTATTGTAAGTATGTATGTATGTATGGTAGAATGTGTATATTGTATGTATGTAAGAATGTGGTATATGCGTGAAATAAGCATGGAGCGCTGTGAACGATGAGGGAATATAAAAATAACAAAAGGCAAACATTATTTTTAAGTTATTATAATTTATTCCTTAAAATTATATATCATTAATTAAACAATTACGACAGTAACACTATTAAAGAATATCAATCTCTTAATGTTATAGCGTGAACAATATTTTTTGTTAGTCCATCTTTAGCTAACACAAACAAACTGGATGGTTTACCCACTCGAGAGCATGCCACGTATAATTGTCCGTGTGAAAAACATGGTGTTCTCAAATCTAAGCCACAAACAGACATCGTTTGACCTTGGGATTTGTTGATAGTCATTGCAAATGCCAATCTAATCGGAAACTGAATACGTTTGAATTGAATTGGCACATCTGTAGGTATAATAGGAATCCGTGGTATGAGTATATTTTCACCTCTGAACTTGCCATTTAAAATCCTGGCTTCGATCACGTTTTTCATTAATTTTTGAATGACTAATCGCGTACCGTTGCACAGCCGGGGCGGGTTCAAATTACGAAGCAAGATAATTGGAGATCCAACCTTTATTTTTTAAAAATTTGTGTCACTTTAATGGTCGTTCATATCCCCCCCCCCCTCTCGCAGTGAAAAAAAACTTTACACAGCAGATTTTGCCTAATAACTCAACACTCATGGTGTTTGATACATTTTATTTGTTTGTAATGATGTTTTTTGGTCACAACCAATATGAAAATCACAAAAAATAGTTACTTTAATTTTTAACATATATTTATCTTCTTCAGAATTTTTGACTTTTAATTTTACCTTGAATTTGACGTAAATGCAAGGTATAAAATACAGAATTTTATAAAGGTACAAAAATTAACATAATATAATTGATAGTGTATATAATTTTTGAAAAAATAATATAAGTGCCGCAAATCAAAAACCATTTATTGCCACAATCGATTCAAAGCCCCCAAAAATGGCGCAAACGTCCATAAGAAAATTCTACAGCATCGAAGGACCTCATTGCCAATTTTAACAAAGATCCGACCAAAACTGTCATTTTGTACTATAAAAAAATATGGGGTAGATCCCCATGAAGGGATGTACCTGCATAAGGACATTACAATCATTAAAATCATTCAAAAAAAAAAAAAAAAAAACATGCAGCTGTTCGAAAAAATCCTTGCGGGCCTGGATTCGATCTCATTCCATCAGGAACTTCAACCTGACGCGCAAAACCACTTGACCATCGGGTCGCTCATTGAAGTAAGGATTTACGATAACACATATTGTTTTAGTTCAGTAGATCAGATGTTATGTGCGAACAGAAAAAAATTATGGGTGGACTACCCCTAACATTTAGGGAGATGAAAAATAGATGTTGGCCGATTCTCATAGATACTGGATAAGCACAAAAAATTTCATCAAAATCGGTCAAGCCGTTTCGGAGGAGTATGGCAACGAAAACTGTGACACGAGAATTTTATATATTAGATATACTTCCGAATTTCATTCTGTTACTAAAAGAAATAAAGCTGAAAGGTATTTAATGGTGCTTAAAAATTTACTTTTTCGATAATAAAACGAGAAATTTCATTTTCTGAATTTTCGGGATAAGTCCCTCATTTGGTTGGATAATGTCTCTTGAGAAGAATAGTAAAAGGAAGTTATAAATGAGTTCTTTTCGCCTTAAATTTTTATTTTCTTGAAGAGTAATGAGATACTGACACCTGTTTAGTGCTGTCTTTTTTATGCGCTTTTGTTTTTGCGTGCACTAAATACAAAATGTTTGTTAAAAAAAGGAACTTTGGAAGTTAAAGGCTTTCGTAATACATTGACGCAAGCATGAAATGGTGGTAAACGGGTTTTAAAAGTTGAAGAGGATTGAAGAATCTTTATCTTTTCATGCTCCATTTGCTAGGTTAGACTAATATGAAGAAAGTCATGCAAATTTTAAACTATACAATTAACTTTCAGCATACTTAGGGCCGAATTCAAGTGAAACACCATTGCAATCTCTTCGAGGCGATCGCAATAGACCAAAATTACAATCGCTACTGGAAGTCGAATTACGACAGAATCGTATCTCGTAACGATTGTAACGTTTCACTTGAATCCAAAATTGGGAATTTGCGATTGCATTGGTGAGTTACGATCGTCCGTGTTTCACTTGAATCCCGTACTAAAATGCTGCACTTTAGCCGATCATAAAAACAAAATGCGGTCTTGCAACTGAGCTTTCGATCGTCTGCAGGTTATTTTTAGCCTTTTCTTGGTTTGAATGAATTGAACTGAACTGAAATGAAGTGAAGTAAAGAATGATTAAAAAAAAAAAAAAATTGATGGAACGAACGGATACAGTTGATTTTTGATAAAACATTCTGAATTGATTTTGTTGCAGAGTGATTTGTAAATAGCCGATTCGTAAATACTTGATTCTAATATAATATTTTATAAAAAATAATTTCTCTTTTCTAATATTCTCTTTACAACAGTGACCCAATTGCAAGCGCACAAGATGAAGCAAAAAGTCGGTAAGATTTTACCTTCATAAGGCAGGGATTCAAGTGAAACAGCACTGCGATCGCTTCGAATTACAATCGCTACTGGAAGTGAATTACATTATCATCAACTTAAATTGGCATGACGTCACTACGGGTGGAGCCAATAAGAGCTCACAAGCACTCAGTGATCTCCTCTTATTCGCCAAGTAGGCTGTGACGTTTTATCTAGCTCGATTTTCATAGGCAAACGTCACGCTGGTGTCACGATGTTTTTATCAAGAAACGTTCTAATGTAATTCATTTCCAGTCGTGATTGTTATTTGCGATTGCCTGTTTCACTTGAATCCCTGCCTAAGATTATTTTAAAAGATCCGCTAACACAGCAGCAAATGATTTATAGAATAGGCTTAGATGGTGGTCGATGCTCTCTTGTTCATGTGGACAAGGGTAATAATTGAGAACATATTCACGAAGTTTGTATTTCGGGCTTGCTATATCTTTAAAATGAGGACGCAATTTTTCAGTGCAGAACTTTCTTTCAGGAACCTAATATGCTAAGAGGTGGGGCGTGGAGTAGAAAAGAACTTTCTTTCAGTTAAAAAGTTTGAAATGATAAAACTAAAACGTTCTGAATGTGCAAACATATTTCCTCATTACATCCCTTGTTCCGATGCATATGTTTGGCCACATTTTATAAATACGTTAGTTACTATCGTTCCATTTACATACTTAGGGCCCTGCTCCACATT
>JAXGGA010011761.1:0-41196 GCA_038373865.1 Uloborus plumipes | reverse complement strand
AAATTTATTTATTCTTGCGCCTGAAGGTGAAACTAAGAACGTTGTTTATGAACAAGTTTTGAGTTAAATTTTTATTAGAATTTTTTGAGAAGCTAAAGTTTTATATTAATACGCACCCGGGAAACGCCGGGTATAAAGCTAGTAAGTAGATAAATAAAAATAACTACCAGAATTTTGTAACCATGGTTTTAAAAATTAATTTAACTTCGTTTTGTAGGATGCCACAGAATTGGAAAAAGAAAACGGAACGAATAACGCCTCATCAACGATTAAAGAAGCCGTTAATGAGGTTGTCTTGAAGGGAATGCCTGTAAGAACAGTTGCAGACGCATTTAATATGTTCAAGTCGACTTTAGGCAGATATGTGAAAAAAGCTAAGCAGAGCGCTGATTTAGAATCCTATGCTCCAAGTCCAAATGTTAGAAGCAGGAAAACATTTTCAAGCGTAGAAAAAAACCAGTTGAGTGGATATTTGAAAATTTCATCTCAAATGTGTTATGGTCTCACAACTGTTCAAACAAGGAAGCTAGCTTTTGAATTTTCACAATTCTTAGGAAATGTTCCATCAAGGTGGGAGGAAAATAAAATTGCGGGAAAGGATTGGCTCTGAGTGTTTTTGTCTAGACACCGAGAATTATCCATCCTCATGCCTGAAAATACAAGCCAATCAAGAACGAGCAGTTTCAATAAAAATAATTTAAGTACATTTTTCGAGAAACTTGAAATGCTACAAAACAAATATAAGTTTGAACCAGAAGACGTGTATAATTGTGATGAGACATTCCTTAGTACAGTCACGGAATGCCCCAAAAGCAAACAAGAAGTTCTGTCAAGAACTAAACGAGCCTACTTTCCCGTACATCGACATCGGCATTCTAGCATCTGATCATTATTCTCTTGATCATCTGAGACTAAACATTATGTCAAACATACCTTTTTAGCACTTAAAGCTGATTTCTAAAAGCAAAATATACCCCTCTCATCAGATGAAATAGAGACATAAAAAGTAAATAAATGAATAAATGAAGTTTTGTCGCACCTTTTAAAGAATGTAACTGTTACAGTTCTTCCGTAGAAAAATTCCTCAATCGTTTTCAAAAAAAAAAAAAAAAAAATGAAAAGTACAAAGTACATCAAAACACATTTTATCAAAGAAAGGAAAAAAAACTCGTCCGTCGATAAAATGTCTCGATTTTCACTTTTAAACCGTTGCCAGTTGTTAAATATAAATAAAGAATAAAATGCCCTCGTGAATGAAACACTTTTGTTACAAAAAAAATCGTCTGCCAAAAAAAAAAATAATAGTAATAAATAAAATAACACAAATGAATAAATAAACAAAAAATCGTCTGCACAGTCAGTCATTTTTTTCTGAGCCTGCATTTCCGCCATGTTTATGGAGTCGGAGTCGGAATCAGAGCCCTCACAGAAGATTATTCAGAAAAGTACTTTACAAACATTATTTATCAAAACCATTTTTTTACAAAGTTAATTTGAAGGAAATCCGACTTTAAGTTCCAGGATCAACATTCAACTTAAATTCCCCGTAGGCGCTAATGTTAAATTTTTTTCTGAACGGTTCAATATTGAACGAAAAATGGTTCAAACCAAAAAGCGAAATAAGGGAATGAACCTCTCCGAGATCTTTCAAACAAAAAAAAGTTTATTCCATTCGGATGGTTCACTCAGAAGTTATTAGGTGAAGAAAGGTTGCTTGAATGGTTCAATGTTGAACGAAAAAATGTTCAAATTGAAAATTTAAATACTGTAATGAAGTATCTTTGCTGAGATCCTTCGAACAAAAAAAAAAGTTTATTTAAATCGGACTGTTCACTCAAAAATTATTAGGGGTGACAGCTTGCTTGAGCGGTTCAATGTTGAACGAAAAATTGTTCAAATCGGAAATGTAAATACGGGAATGAAGTATCCTTGATAAGATCTTTCGAACAAAAAAAAGTTTGTTCAAATCGGACTGTTCATTCAAAAGTTAGTATCGCGGGACCGGTTATTTGAACGGCTCAAAGTTGAACCAAAAATTGTTCAAATCAAAAAATCAAATATGGGAATGAGTTGTACTCGCCGAAATCTTTCCAACAAAAAAAAGTTTGTTCAAATCGGAATGTTCATTCAAAAGTTATTAGGGGGGGAAAGGTTGCTTGAACGGTTCAATGTTGAACCAAAGTTGTTCAAATCGAAAAATCAAATATGGGAATGAGTTGTAATCGCCGAGATCTATCCAACAAAAAAAAAGTTTGTTCAAATCGGAATGTTCATTCAAAAGTTATTAGGGGGGAAAGGTTGCTTGAACGGTTCAATGTTGAACGAAAAATTGTTCAAATCGAAAATGTAGATACAGGAATGAAGTATCCTTGAAAAGATCTTTCGCACAAAAAAAAGTTTGTTCAAATCGGACTGTTAACTAAAAAGTTAGAATCGCGGGACAGGTTGTTTGAACGGCTCAAAGTTGAACCAAAAATTGTTCAAATCGAAAAATCAAATATGGGAATGAGCTGTACTCGCCGAGATCTTTCCAACAAAAAAAAGTTTGTCCAAATCGGAATATTCATTCAAAAGTTATTAGGGGGGGACAGACAGACCGACCGACAGACCGACCGACACACAAATTCCCCATCTCAATACCCTACTTTCAAATTTTTAATTTTTCGATATTCATTTTACCTTTTTATTTTTTTAACTTGGCGATATTTTTTGGACTTGGCGATATTTTTTTTAACTTGGCGATATTTTTTGGACTTGGCGATATTTTTTAGATGCATTAAGCCAATTTTAATACTTTTTTCGTCTTTCTTTTATTTTTAACGGGAAAATAGGCTAAAAAACAGAAGACCAAACATTAAACTTTTTTTCTAGTCATTTTCTTCACTTGTCCCATTAATCCCCAATGTTGTCCCATTCATCCCCTTCTTGGGGATGAATGGGACAGAATTCATTCAATCATAAAAAATATTTTAGCAGTGTGAAATGATAGCAAATTGACTGAATTCATTCATTTATGTGTAACAAAGAGTTGAAATATTTGTATGAAAATTGTTAAGTGGCTGAAAAATGTAGAACTTTTCGAATATTAATTAAAACATGAAATTTGTCCCATTCATCCCCACCCTCCACTATAATTTTAAGTAAATAATGCTTTTCGTTGAAAAAAAAAACAACGTAATTCATAAATTTCCTTTTTAAAATAAACTTGAAAAAAGCTGGCGGAATATGTTTTGGTTAAATACCAAATTTCTGATTGTCTTGTTACAAGTAAAATGTCGTTTAACTCAAACTTTGGAAAGTTTGACTTTCTACCAAACGATTTACAGATTGAGTACCCGTTTGGGAGATCTGAATTGGTAGCATTTTCAAAGCTACAAAGCTGTAGTACCATTTTGCGTATATCACCAATGGCTATTAAATTACCTAGCAGGATTGTTCGTCACTTTTTTTAATCAAGCACTCAGTTAATGATCAAGCATGAGTAGTAAACGTAACACATCAATCTGCTCTTTGTCGGTATAAAAATTAACGCTTTAATTCAACTTTTAAAGTCAATGTTAAAAAGAGTCACACGGTTCCTATTGATTTTCTTTAAATAAGGTCTCTAAACATTTAGTAGAAGTAACATTTTGAAACTTTTTATTTCAGTTATGTTTTATTAAAAATAAATAATGCTTTGAAATATCAGTGTCCCTTTGAAGACAGGGGGATAAGTATTGCGCAAGAGATAAGATGCGATATTTTTGAGTTGCCTTAAAGACTTAAGTTACCGCGAATAAATATGAATCACAAAAAGCATAATATACTTGAATGCAGCACATAACATAAAAACATAGTTTTTAATTAATTCCTTCAATCCCTTCAGTAAAACATATTTGAAGGTCTAACTAATTTTTAGACAACTTTCCCGTTAAAAATAAAAGAAAGACGAAAAAAGTATTAAAAGTGGCTTAATGCATCTAAAAAATATCGACAAGTTCGAAAAAAAAAGCCAAAAAGAAATAAAAAGGTAAAATGACTATCGAAAAATGAAAAATTTGAAAGTAGGGTATTGGTTGGTTGGTTGGTTGGTTGTATTGATTTTATTGGCGCAAGAGCCTTAGTAGGCCATACTGCGCCAACCGATCATTTTATTAAAAAATGAAGAGATGTCAGAGCAAAATCATCTACAATACAGCTGACATAAAACTTCTAAAATTTTAAAACATTTCAGAACAAGACACATAAAATTTAAAATGACAAGATGAGAGCAAGAACTGTCAAGTGATTTTGTCTAAAGTCAGAAATGTATAATAAACAATGATATCTTAAATAAAACTTTTTTTACAAATTTAAAAACATTTTCAAAACAGACATATATAAACAAAAACACATAACGATACAAATACGAAACCAACAAGATGACACAAATAAAAAATACTAAATTATGGATATAAAACCAATCTCATGTAAAAAGTGAAACAAATTAGGATGGGGGTGTGTCCCCAAGTAATTTCGCCAAAAATGGATAAAAACGATTAAAATATTTAAAACGTATATGATTAAAATTTGGGCAGTTACATAAAATATGTAACACTGTCTGATTTACATTGCATGTGTTGCATAGTGGGGCTGGTTCATGACAAAGGAGGTATTTATGTGTGAGTCTGGTATGGCCGATGCGAAGACGAGCTACTATTACTTGTTCCTTTCTCCTTATATTTAATGATTTGAAACCTTTTGTTGAGAACTGGATGGCATGTAGGGTATTGAGATGGGGAATTTGTGTGTCGGTCGGTCTGTCTGTCCCCCCCCCCCTAATAACTTTTGAATGAACATTCCGATTTGGACAAACCTTTTTTTGTTGGAAAGATCTCGGCGAGTACAGCTCATTCCCATATTTGATTTTTCTATTGGAACAATTTTTGGTTCAACTTTGAACCGTTCAAACAACCTGTCCCGCGGTGCTAACTTTTGAGTGAACAGTCCGATTTAAATAAACTTTTTTTTTTGTTCAAAGGATCTCAGCAAGGATACTTTATTACCGTATTTAAATTTTCAATTTGAACATTTTTTTCGTTCAACATTGAACCGTTCAAGCACCCTTTCCCCACCTAATAACTTTTGAGTGGACCGTCCGAATGGAATAAACTTTTTTTTTTGTTTGAAAGATCTCGGAGAGGCTCATTCCCATACTTCGCTTTTTGATTTGAACCATTTTTCGTTCAATATTGAACTTTGAACAATTTCAGAAAGAAAATTTAACATTAGCGTCTACGAGGAATTTAAGTTGAACGTTGATCCTGAACTGAACGTCGGATTTCCTTCAAACTAACTTTGTAAGAAAATGGTTTTCATAAATAATGTTTGTAAAGTAATTTTCTGAATAATCTTCTGTGAGGACTCTGATTCCGACTCCGACACCGCAAACATGGCGGAAATGCAGGCTCAGAAAAAAAGTGACTGACTGTGCAGACGATTTTTTGTTTATTTATTCGTTTGTATTATTTTATTTAGTTTTTTTTTGGCAGACGATTTTTTTTGTAACAAAATTTTTTCATTCACGAGAGCATTTTATTCTTTATTTATATTTAACAACTGGCAACGGATTAAAAGTGAAATTTGAAACATTTTATCAACGGACGAGTTTTTTTTTTCTTTTTTTTTTTTTTCTTTCTTTGATAAAATGTGTTTTGATGTATTTGTACTTTTAATTTTCTTTTTTTTTTTTGAAAACGATTGAGGAATTTTTCTGCGGAAGAACTGTAACAGTTACATTCTTTAAAAGGTGCGACAAAACTTCATTTATTCATTTATTTACTTTTTATGTGTCTATTTCACCTGATGAGAGGGGTATATTTTGCTTTTAGAAATCAGCTTTAAGTGCTAAAAAGGTATGTTTGACATAATTTTCAGTCTCAGATAATCAAGAGAATAATGATCAGATGCTAGAATGCCGATGTCGATGTACGGGAAAGCAGGCTCGTTTAGTTCTTGACAGAACTTCTTGTTTAACGTTGGATTAAAACTTCACATCAATCGCACAAAGGTATTTCTTGTATTCAGGGTCAAACGATTTTTAATTTAAACTGCATCCCTGCTCCGGTAAATCGACAGTGCACTGCAATCGTTATAAATTTATTGATTCGAACATATTTTTTTATCTTGGGAAATGCGTATTCATAATGAACGCATTAATTTGAACAGGAAAAAATTATTCTTTTCTAAAAAGAAAAAGAAATGGTGTCGAAATTCTAAATTAAATGATTGAATTATTTTTCCCTCTTACAGCCCGAAAACTGAACACAAAACAAGAAGAATACCTCAAAGAAATAGAAAAACATACTGAAAAAAATTGATAGAAAGTCACTTTAACTTCTTTCACAAACGAAATTAAACGTATGAAGTCTCTAACATATTCAACGAGATACGAAACGAAAATTAAATGCCACTGTCCCACAGGGAATAAAATCCATTAAAATGAAATTGCACACACAATCAAATACATGAAGATATGAAACAATGGAGCAGAAAAAATTGGAGACTTAACTCAATTTTAATCACTTTGCCTGAGGGAAAAATTGTTCTCTTGAAGAAAAAATACTTCAAAACAGAAACAATAAAATTTCTTGTAAGATTCTCATTGTAAAAATAAAAATCACATCATTTGAAGAAATTTTAAATTATCAATGCGGTTTAACTTTTCAACATTAAATGATAGAAATACATAAATTAATAAAATGGAATTTATACTGAATGTGAAGGGTGAAATACGTGAAATACTAGAATTAATTGAATGTTATAATATAGTTTGGGTTACTTGAGGAAAGCTCTCTAACATTTGGAATATTCACTTGATGTTTATGCTTAAAAATAAATTGACGGAAAATCCAACACGAAGCTACACGAATTTCACTATACAAATATAAATAAATCACAAATCACACTTTTTTATTGATTTTACACTCGCTCATAGCCATTCTTGTAACTACGGGACACTAAAAATAGGCGTCGGACCCGGACTTCCAAAAAAAAAGTTTCACACCTGTTGCAAATTGTTCATTGAACTCCCCATAAGAACCAGAGAAAATCCCACCCCTTTGTGTGTCACGTTTAGGAATAGGGGGGGGGGGGGCAGCTAAAACTGGCCATTTTAGTTTTTTTTTTTTTTTTGAATTTTCAGAATGCATTTCATGTGGAACTATTATTTCATGCGAGGGTTTAAGAGCATTGAATTAGGGGTGCCTCTGTCTATTCCCCAAGAGTGATGGCGCAAGCCCCAATGTTACAAAGCCACCCCCCCCCTCAAAAAAACGAAACTATATCCCTAAAACACCCCTCCCCTAACATTTTGAACGGAAATATTATTTAAACCATATAATTTAGTGTTTCATCATTCATAGATTAATGGGGGGAAATGTCTCTTCGATTCAACAATGGAAAAAATGGACTTAACGCCATTTGTAGACACAATCTCTTCACAATTCATCTGAAACATGTTTTTCTTCAAGTAGTTTTATTTTTAATGGGGATGTTTCCTTCAGTCAGAAGTACTACATTTAGTCACTGATATTGATAGAATAAGCAAAACAATTAAAAAACATTAACACGGTTCCAGAAAATACTTTTTCTCAACAGTTGATTTTTAATTAATACTTTCAACTGTCCGATTTCTAAATATAAACTAGGTCTCGTATGACGTCACAAATGAAGAAACTTTGGTGTAAAGCCAAGCAGATGCATCATCAGACTTGGATCTCTGGTTTCCCCCAACTCTGCAATAATGAAAAATGGGGGCCGTGGTGGCCCGATCGGTAAGGCATCGGACTCGTGTCCGGAGGGACCCGGGTTCGATCCCAGCCGATCAAAGATCCAACGCCTTGATTAATGGTGGCTGGGAGGCGTTAAAAATGTCGTGGTCACAATGTCCTCCAAGTGAAACGATACCTCTGGGGGTGCTGGGCCCTAGGGTTTGCTCGACCCTAGGTTCCGGTTCAAAATTAAGAACAGAGCGCCCTTCAGGGTCCTATCCCGGTTAAACCACGAAGCTGTGGTAGGTACGGGGGATCCTGGAGGTGTGAAATGAAATGAAATAATGAAAAATTCAATCCAAAATACCGGCTGGTCTATGAAGTGGCCTTGCTAAGACTAAGGTCATTATATAAACGATTTGGCAAAGTTTAGCAATGTCCCAGAACTTTGTTCTGGTAACCCTAGCGGCGCAACAATGAAAAATCGAAAGCAAAGTTTATAAGTTGGATTAAAGTGGTAAAATTTTAGCTAATGCGTAAGCCCGTCTATATAGCGGTTTTAGCTAAGACAAACTTGTTCACTTGTGACGTCATCAGCGAAAATGAAACAGCGACTGCGCGTCTTTCAAGATTTTTTTTTTAGGTAATTTATCGAAATTAAGCAGGCCCGTCATTTAGGGGGCAGGGGGGTCAATTGCCCCCCCCCCTGACTTTGGGAAATCAATGTATTGGCATAAGTGGGTGTGGTTTGTGCCACTTTTTGGTAAATTTTACATTGTGTATGCACCCTTTGCCCCCCCCCCTGGAAAATTTCAAAATGACGTCCCTGAAATTAAGAAAAAAAAGTGTGTTATCCCATGTTTTTGACAGTGCTCTTTCAGGAAAAAAAAAAAAACATTTCTCAAAAATATGAAACAACCCAATTATTAAAAATAAAAATAACCAATAAATACTTTTCATGTCAAGTCCTCTTCTATATTTAAAAAGAATTGCATTCAAATAAAAACAAGTGCACTAGAAAAACTACCTCAAACGCCTTCATAAATCCTCTACACGTCAGCCTTCCCCCACTGTTCTTGCGGATTACAACTTTATTTTGAGTTTCAAGTTTTAGCCCTATAGAGTAATTAAATGAACTTTTCGCTTCCTTCAAAACTTAACCATTGTGAGTGGGAATTTTTTCCCACACGGGGAAATTCTCTATTGGAACAATTCTTGTGAAAAATTACTTTCCGAAATTGATTAAGGCCGCAGAACCAAAAAAATGTGGAACAATTTCCTGAATTTTTGCTTAAGAGTTGGACAATAGAAGAGAATTAGTGAATGAAAACCACACAGAAAGAAAATTATTTAATTACATTTATGTGTTTTGAGTGCTCTCTCTCTCTTTCTCTCTCTCTCTCTCTCTCTCTCTCTCTCTCTCTCTCTCTCTCTCTCTCTCTCTCTCTAATGTTGAAATGAGAAAGGGGTGAGGTGGATTATGGGAAGACGCTGTAGTTTTCAATGTTAATTTATACAGGGTGCGCCAGAGAAACTTACTTTTTTGAAAAAATTCCTGTGCGGTGAGTTGGCTGCATAGAAGGCCGAGAGTGGGCGCATCTGGAGCGGGAAATCTCCAAGTTTTGTTTTCCCTTTAATAAGTCGCTATCATGCTATGGTCAAAAGAACAGCGCGCCTTTGCCGTCGAAAGCTACTTTTCGAACGGCCGTGAATGCAGCTGGGTACAGGACCATGATCGAGGAATTTTTTCTTCCCAGCCTCGAATAAATGAACATTAGGGACGTGTGGTTTCAGCAAGATGGAGCCACAGCACACACAGCACGAGATTCAATGAATTTGTTGCGACAACATTTCCCCGCGACCACCTCATCTCTCTCCCATGGGCAGCACGCTCCCCAGATTTGGCGCCGTGCGATTTTTTTATGGGGTTATTTGAAATCCCTGGTTTATGTTGATCGACCACGCACAATAGCTCACCTCAAGAATAACATTCGCGACGAAATTGCCAACATACCACTTGATATGCTGCAAAGAGTGCTCACAAACTTTAAAAATCGTCTTAATCAGTGTATGCTCAATGAGGGTCATCATTTAACCGATGTCATTTTCAAGACTAAATGAAAAAAAAAATGGGATATTGTATTCTCAAATAAAAAAAGAATTAAAACAATAACTTAAGTAGTATTGTTTTTATTGACATTTCAAAAAAGTAAGTTTCTCTGGCGCACCCTGTATAACGTGGAGCATTGGTTTTGTTTTTAAAAATCTAGTTTAACCACAAAATATGGACTTTTATGATTGGTAAAAAAAAAATAGGTTTTGCATTGAAAAATATTTTTTTTTCCGCCAAAAATTAATGGTTACGAAACCCTTCCATTTCGGCGTCTTCCCACACGCCGTTGGGGAAGATGCCGTATATGATGTTTTTCCGCTAACTACTGCATACAATGTATTTCATCGATATCGAATCACATTTTTCAGACGTTTCGGTGTTGTTTTCTAAGTTTATGTTTCGGTAAGATTATTGTTTTCTTTAGGGCGTATCAATAAGCTACGGCATTTTCCCCAATCGAAAATACGACGTCTTAGCTAAAGGCATTTAACACTATTTCGGGTACTCATCAAAGTAGTAAAAATGAAGAAAAAAAAACACTAAACACCCATTTAACCAGCGGTAAATTAAAACAAATTAATGTATAATCTCAATGGGCACGCTCCTTTTTTACTAACTGGCTGGCTAGTTGTTTTTGTTGATACTTGTGGGTTAAACACATGATGCGGCATCTACCCCCAATCTACCCTATATGGCGATTCATTTTGAAGAAGAAAAGTGGTTAGTTTGGATTCAGTTTTTTAAGCATTGTTCTTGACCAAAACTATGAACTTTAACTGATGCATCCCACATGATAAACAGAGTAAAACCTCGAAAATCCGAAATTCAAAAATCCGAAATATAAAAAAATCGAAACGTAAAAATCTGACCAGACTTCACCCCCCCCCCCTCCCCAGAAATTTCAATACACTGCTCGACAATTAACCTATTTATGCCCTGTAGCATAAAAACGGGCGCTTGTTAGTTACTGCATACAAAAACCTGTAATGGGTATATCCTTTTACTAAAGCTGTTTTTCACAATTTAAATAGTCCTTCTTCTTGAGAAAACCAGTTAGAGCCACTAGTTGGATATCAGAGTGTATTTATTGACAGCTATTTTCAGACAAATCAGTCAAGCAACAATCCAGCATGGGTAGCCGATGAAAGTAAGTTTTTTTTTTTTTTTTTTTTTGCAAACTTATTTTTCATAAAATTAAACTATTTTAATATGATTTGCTTAAAATTGATCACGGATGCCTTCTGTAATGTTACTTTGCAAAAGTAAAGTCAAGTAAGGTCGTATTTTGCTCACTTATCTGCAAAATATCTCATAAACAGGACGTTAAATAACTTGATAAATATGGCAACGGCGATCTATTTTAAGCATAAAATGTATGTAAACCATTCCAAGTAAGAGTTTCAAGCAGACAAAAATTGAAAAATATTGTTAAAAAAACTTGGGCATAAATGGATTAAGGGACACATACATTTCGCAAAATAAATACAGTAGACACCGGTTAATTGAATCAGTGGTTAACAGAATCAACCGCTTTAACTAATAAAATCGTCAAAACAGAACAAAATGAAACATAAATATTATTGAACAAGCCGCTTTTTTAAAAAAAAACTGCTTAGAGCAAAGGTGATTCATGTAAGCTGCGTTACTCTAGATTTACATAGAATGATTACAGAAACAAAACGAATTACGTGTAATAGATGTAGAGTTTTATGTTAACTATGTAAAACAGTACGGATTTTAGCAGGTAGGAAATTGAAATAAACAAAAAATAAGTAAAAGTCGACAGTGAAAGTGAGTTTAAGCCAGTTTTTTCTTCAGAAATTAATTCAACATTATATGGTAATTCTATACATATACTGTCTGTTTAGGTATTGTGCGCCTGGCAGCCATGAACGCTTCCATTTGAAAAAGGGGAGATAGTTTTAGGATGCGCACTTGCCGATGCCTTTAATTTTTGTTCTCTTGCTACTTCCTCGTTGCATTTCCCCCTATTTCGAGACAGTCAGAAGAGACCTGGCGCAAGAGCAGATTCGATGGAGGTCTCGCGAAAAAATGTTAGACAGTATAAAAGTTCGATGAGGTCATAGCTTGCGGGTCAAACTCTCCTTCGAAATTTTCTCAACGTGCGATTGTGAAAATCTGTACAAAATTAATCCACAGACTGATAGTCTGCACCTCGAAGCCGAAAGTTTTTAATTCGCCCCTGATTTCTTAAAATTTAATCAAAATAAAGTTATTAGTAACTTGAAGCAATTACACCCACAGCTCGGTCAATGACATCCTGAGACTGCAGTTTCATCCTTATTGTGGACTCTTCAATGAGGAATAGGCAATAACCGAGCGGGAGGCAGAAATCCTCTTATTTCAGTTCTGCCTTAGGCAGGGATTCAAGTGAAACAGCACTGCGATCGCTTCGAATTGCAATCGCTACTGGAAGTGAATTACATTATCATCAACTTAAATTGGCATGACGTCACTACGGGTGGAGCCAATAAGAGCTCACAAGCACTCGGCGATCTCCTCTTATTCGCCAAGTAGGCTGTGACGTTTTATCTAGCTCGTTTTTCATAGGCAAACGTCACGCTGACGTCACGATGTTTTTATCAAGAAACGTTCTAATGTAATTCATTTCCAATAGCGATTGTAGTTTGCAATGGCCTGTTTCACTTGAATCCCTGCCTTAGCCCTGACTTATAGGTGGTAACTCAGTACAAATTAGTAACTTATGACTCCCTTTTTTCGTACTCTGCAACATGTTGTATTAATGAATAGCAACAGTCTTAAGAGTCAAATCTTAAATACAAGATACCTTTGCTCGTAATAATGTAAAATCATTCTTGATCTATTAGACAGCTTATTTGTTTAGGCTTGCATGAATTTTTAGCCTTTTCGTAAAAATAAAGCATAAAATTCCTTGACAATGCGTTCAGCAGATGAAACATTTTGATTCATGAAACAAATAGAGGACCTTGTTCAAATATTAAATTTCAAAAAGAACTTTGATTCAATACTTTGCTTCGAGTATCCGTCGCAATATTCTCACAAAAACCATAAATTCTTTTTATTTTCAAAGCTTCTTTTTGTTTCGGAAAAAAAGACAAATGTATACCTATCTTCTTGTATACCTGCTCTTGAGAGTGGTTCGGCCTAGAACCCCATTTAGAGGACAAGTTGACCTAGCCGACATTTGGTTCAAAGAGATATATCGATCCAGTTTATTTCAAGTGTACTTCAAAATGTTATGTTACTCGCCAAACTAACGACATATGTTTTTTTTTTTTTTTAACTAAAATAAATTGCCAATTTTTCGTGCCGATTATGAAAAGAAAATGGCCATTAGCATCGTCACTGGCGGCCGATGTTAACTTGGAGAGAAAATCGACCTATCTGCTGTACAAAGCATCTAAACACATAATTTCAATCCAAAAATGCAATGAAACTTTGTTTTTAAAATAGTCAAAGATAACCAAATTTATGATTAATCAGCAAATTAAGTGAAATGTTTTTTTAACTTTAAGTATGCAAGTGCGTTTAATTTTCTTATGTCTGATTATTTGGATTTTCAATAAATAAGTTTCTTTTTCAGAAAAAGTTTGTAAGTTTTTATTTTTTATTTATTTATTTTTTTTTACATTTTTCTTTTACATATAGTAATTTGGTTTGGATATATGGGTCATTCCGACGAAAATGATACAAATCATGTCTGAAACTCTTTACTTAGGATTATCAATTTAAATAATTTCCACCAACTACTCATATTTTTTTTTATTGAGTTTCCATTTATTTGCGTATAATGAAGTGTAAATAACTAGTACATGACTCATTTATGAAAGGATTTTAAATATTTTCATCATTATGATCACTTTGTTTAACAGAGTAGACATATAACAGAGTGGACAAATAAACCTTTAAAAATATCTGTATAATCACAAAGAAAAGTTAGAATCACAGAACAAGCATAAAGTGAAATAAACAGCCTAAAACTTGTCTGCAATTTCAAGAAAAGATCTATTTTTTTCATTTTGAAATCGGCTCTAACAGATTAGACATCCAACAGTTCAAATTAACTACCATAAGAAAAGAATTAGGCTCACCCTGGTTGTTGACTACATAATTCAATAGCAAGCTAATCACGGCAGTTATACTATCTATATTTTTAAAAATATATATCAGATTGAATGCAATTGTTTATTTTATTTCCAAAAGGCATATAACAGAGTGGACAATTCGAAACATAGAAAATCTAGGTACATGGATAAATAATAGTGTTTTTTGGGGAGTTTTTTTTTTTTTTTTTCATTTGCGTAATAAACTGCAGAAATGGTGTCAGAAGCATCTTTTGTGCAGTGCAGTGTCAGTTATTTAGTTGTTACATTTCAGTTTAATTTTAAATTACATTTAAAATTCTAGCAATTTGAAGCTGGAACACGTTATTTTCTCCTTCTTCTGACAAAGATAATTTTTTTTTGTGTCCTTTCTAAATGGATTATGATGCCTAATCAATTGATACTTGACGGCACAAAATTAAACGGAGAACCAGTAAAAAATACACTTAATGAGTGGTAGTTATTAAAATTGATTTTAAAAAATTCTAAAGTCTAGGACATGGTTTTGCCATTTTTGTCGGAATGACCCATATGCAAGTACATAGTGTAATGTTACTATATGCAAAATAAAGTGAAGTGGGATTACAATTTTGGAGCTTGGTTCAAAGTGGTCACTAACTTTTTTGGTTTTACTGACCCCTGGCCACTATCCATTTTTTTAGTCTCAAACTTTAAAGTATACATTAAAAATGCGAAAGTTAAATGAATTACCATTCGTATCTAAAATGAACTTGGAGAATTATTTTTCTTTTTTCTCGAATATATATTCTAAACAAAAACCTACAGAAGTGTGAAGAAGGAAAAAAATATTAGAAAGAATGCGAGTAGCCATAATTATGTTTTCTTCAATTACGCAGGAACAAGATGTTAATACAGTTAGCTCTCAGATAACATTTTCTTTTTTAACTCGATGTGGAAAACAAAGTTATTAAGAAAAAAAATATTTTGTAGTATTTAATGCAAAAGGTTTACTCGGAGTTGTGTAATTAGTTTTTCTGAAAAACACAGTCCAAACCGGAAATTTTAAATTATTTCCTGCATAAGAAAATTGACCCCGTGCAGGTGGTATTGTTCTCAAACATGCTTTTTTTTTTTCGCTTACTGTAAACACGGGTTTTAATATTTTATTTCAGTAAAATGAAGAGACGTATGTTTTTGGGAAAAAAAGATATTTCGCAGCTATACGTCAAACGACAGTATATCTAAAAGTAGAAGGGTTGTCTAAAATTCTTTCATCTATAGTTTATTACTACTATACACAGCAAAAAATAAAGTGTTGTTTTTACAGCATAATACTGGCAGCAGAGGCTCCCTTTAAAACTGTAAAAGTACAGTAATAAATTGCAAAACTAGCTATTTTACAGTTTATTGCCATAAAATTAGCTGTATTACACTGTTAAAGCTACAGTATAATACTGGAAGCAGAGGTTCTAGTTTAAAACTGTAAAATGCACAGTAATAAACTAAAACTAGCAATTTTACAGCTTACTACTGTAAAATTATCAATTTTGCAGTTTATTACAGTAAAATTACTATAAATCTATCAAATTTTATTAGTAAGGATTCTCTTTCCTTTTCCGTGCTTACCGTATCCTCTCGAAAACAATTAAATATATTTAGCTTTAAAATGCTTTATGACCAGTGAAGTTCGTTTCAATATGAGATCGGCAATCAGGGTCAGGGGTAGTTTAAATTTTCAACTTAATACAAATAAATACAAATACAAATGTGGCGACCAGCAGCAGGCTCTGGGCCCAACTTGGCTGGTCCTAGTCAAATTAAAGACCCCAATGAAGATCAATGGCCCTCTTAAAGCCATCTACTCCATTGCTCTTTACCGCCTCTTCCGGTAAGCTATTCCAAGTTCCCACTACCCTGCTAAAATAGTAATTTTTTCGAATTTCAAGATTAGCCTGAGATTTAAACAGCTTAAAACAATGACCCCTTGTCCTGCTTTCCGTGCAAAAATCTAACCCCGTAACATCATTCATTTTAATAAATTTAAACAACTGAATCATGTCCCCTCTGGCTCTCCTTCGCTCAAGACTATACATATTAAGCATTCTAAGTCTAGAATCATAGTCTAAATTAGAAAACCCATTTACTAACCTTGTTGCCCTTCTTTGTACCCTTTCCAATAAATTAATGTCTTTCTTCAGATAAGGAGACCAAAACTGAACAGCATACTCCAAATGAGGTCTTACCAAACTTCTATATAGAGGCAGAAGAACCTTCTTAGATTTGTTTGAAATAGATCTATTAATAAACCCAAGCATCCTATTGGCTTTGTTACTAGCTATGCTGCACTGTTGACTAGACTTGAAATCCTGATTTATTAAGACACCTAGATCCATAACATTATCTGCCCTACTAATGACTGAACCCTGTAAATAATAGCTTGTATGCTTATTTCCATGACCGAAATGCAGCACTTGACATTTCCCAACATTAACTGCCATACCCCACTTGTCTGCCCATTTAGTAATATGATCCAAATCCTGTTGCAGCTGATTTATTTGTTCGTCATTTTCTACAACCCCCATAATTTTGACATCATCGGCAAAACAATTCATGTTTCCAGAAACATTTTCATGAATGTCATTCATAAAAATAATAAACAAAAGGGGACCTAAAACTGATCCTTGGGGAACCCCACTTAAAACCTCACTCCATTTAGAATAGTTACCCCTAACAACTACTCTTTGTTTCCTTCCTGTCAGCCAATTCCTAACCCAAACTAGAATTTTACCTCCTACCCCTATATCAGCTAATTTACTGAGTAGTGCTACATGCGGCACCTTATCGAAAGCTTTTTGAAAATCTATGTAAACAACATCTACGCATTTTTTGCTATCTAAAGCCAAGGTAACCTTGTCGTAGAAATGTAATAAATTAGTAGCACACGATTTACCTTTTCTGAAACCATACTGCAAACTACTCAACAGCCCATTATTTTCTAAGAAATTCATAATCTTAATTTTGATCAATGTTTCAAAAATTTTACATACCACTGAAGTCAGACTCACAGGCCTATAATTTCCTGCATTACCTCTAGACCCTTTCTTGAAGAGTGGTGTAATGTTAGCTAGTTTCCAGTCCTCTGGCACTATCCCTGAGTTATACGAAGCATTGAATATATTAACTATAACGTCAACTAATTCCTCTGCACATTCTACTAGAATTTTTGGATAAATATTATCTGGTCCCGGAGCTTTTGTGGTTTTATTTTTTTTCAAATAAAGTAATACATCCTCCCTGGAAAATACAAAGTCCTCAAGCTGTGTGTAGATTGTAATGTTAGTATTACTTGTTGAAACACCAATGTCGCATCTCTATCTAATCGTGAATGAGTTGGAACTTGATGCATTTTGACGGCAAAACTGTTTTGCTGCAACTGTACTTACACGACAAAATAGCCAACTTCACAGGGCTACCTACTCACGCTGTAGCTTTTTAGGGGTGCGACATTGAAGGCAACACATCGATGTTTCAAGACATCGAAGTTGGAAAATAATGACATCGATGGTATTGATTTTTCGACCAAAAAACATCGAGGTTTTCAAACATCGATGTTTCAAAACATCAATCTTTTTTTTTTTAATTGCTTGCACATTTGAATGTACAGTTATTCAATTATTCCCCATTACAAGCACCTCTCTTTATATCACTCAATTAGATTATCTTTTGTCTCTTGGAAAAACATCAACCGTGAAATATCGATAAATTAAGAAAACTTTTTTCAGTGAGATATACTGCAACTATTGATTAACTGTATAACTTTTTTGTCGCATATTTTTCTAAAATTTGTTTTTCTTTCTAAAATGTAAAACATCATCAAAAAAAAAATATCAAATGCAAAACAACGATGTTTAAAAATCATTGACAGTAAATCATCGTTAGTTATTTTTAAAAAATTTAAAAATTCGAATTTGGTAGATATTGCAACTAGTGGATAAAGAAAGATGAATCTTTTTCATCGCATATTTTTATTGTTTATTGTCAAAATGCAAAGAGGACATCGAAAGAAGGAAAAAAAAAACATTGAACGCGAAACAACGATCATTAAAAGACATTAAAAACAGCAAAAAATTTCAGATATTTCATAAACATCGGGAGCAAAATATCGATAGTATTTATAAATATTTTTTTAATAAGGTGAATATTGCAGCTTCTGATTAAAGATGAAAATTCAATTAGTATGCAATTTCAATTAGTATGCTTATCGTATATTTTTCTTTAGATTTATTTGCTGGAAAAAACACATCGACACCGAAACCAATATCGAACCCAAAACATTGATGTTGGAAAAACATCGAACCTCAAACATCGATGTTGGAAAAACATCGAACCTCAAACATCGATGGTAAAAACATCGATGGTAAAAACATCGATGTATCCAAAACATCGACATCGATGTCGCAGCCCTATCAACGCATTAATCCAGCGTTTCCCAAACTTTTTTGGCTCCCATACCACTGGGTTGTACATTAGGCTAAATTGTACCACTTCGTAGAAATGGTTGTACACTGCTCGACATTGAAAATGCAACACCAAGAAGGAGTGGTCAGAAATTCATGCAAATTTTACCGTAGACGCACGTCACTGAGTTATGCAAATGATATGAAATGCGCAGCTCTCCGACGCACGTGAAGTAAGATATAAGAGAATGAAGTTGAAAAGTGGGCTGTGTTCATGTTGGTTTTTCTGCCAGACTAATTATCGGAGAAATTTGGTTTTTATCTCGAAGGATACGTGTGATAGGAGGAAATGCCACGCCGTCCTCAACGAAGACACTTCCAGCATATAGACGACTTTACAAGGGGTATGGTGATCGGACTGAGAAGGGCAGGTTGGTCCATACGTCAAATTGCAGCTGATACCCACATGGATGCAAGCACTCTGCATCGGCTGTGCCGGAGATGGTTGGAAAGAGGAAATGTAGCCACATTGAGGGGTGCAGGTGCAGCCAGAGTGACGTCAGACCGCTGGGATCGACGGATTCACCAACAAGCTGTAGCGGACCCACAAGTCATTTGTACGTCGATTCTGCAGCACGTGCAAGGTACCCTGGATGTTCCTGTGTCGACCAGAACCATTTCCCGTCGACTGGTTGCACGTGGCCTGCAATCACGGCGCCCGCTAAGAAGACTGCCATTGACCTCACAGCACATACTCCAACGTTTGGAATGGTGCCGGACCAGAGCGACGTGGATGGCAGAATGGCAAATCGTAGTGTTCTCAGATGAATCCCGCTTCTGTTTATCCAGCGATAGTCATCGCTTAAGTGTGTGGCGTCGACGTGGAGAAAGATCGAATCCGGCAGTAACTGTGGAACGCCCCACAGCGCGACAACGTGGCATAATGGTTTGGAGCGCTATTGCATACAATTCCGTATCACCTCTAGTTCGTATTCGGGGCACTATGACGGCCCAACGATATGTAGATAAAGTACTGCGGCCAGTGGCAATCCCCTACCTTCAGGGTCTGCCAAATGCAATTTTTCAACAGGATAACGTCCGGCCTCACAGTACTCGAATCAGCCAACATGCTCTACGAGGTGTACAGATGCTTTCCTAGCCACCATACTCTCCTGACTTGTCACCAATCGAACATGTGTGGGACGTGATTGGACGCCGTTTGCAGAACCTGTCACTGCCTCGTTCAGAGGACGAACTGTGGCAAATGGTTGAAAGGGAATGGAGTGCCATCCTTCAGGACACCATCCGCAGGCTTATTGACTCCATGCCTAGACGTGTTTCTTCGTGCATCGCTGTCCGCGGTGGTCCTACTTCTTACTGAGCCGACACCGTCCTCGCTCTAAATTTTGCTTATTTATTTTGAAATAAATATCACTTACTGTTCCATGCTGTCTCTGTCTTCTCACCAAATTTCATCAATTTCTGACCACTCCTTCTTGGTGTTGCATTTTCAATGTCGAGCAGTGTATTTCGTGGAATTTGTTGTTGCTAGTGGTGTTTATTTGTTTGCATTATGTGTTTTATAGGGTGAAATACGCCTAAACGTCATATCAGATTATTAACTCATTAATGTATATTTGTCTACTACATTGTCGTATTTCGTTTACTGAAAAATAGCTTTACTATAGACACAAAATTTTTAAAAAGTCAATATAAATATAAAGCTTCTTAAATTAGTGGGTGAAAAATGCTATTTAATAAACCGACTTAAATACGATGGATAACATTCGGGTTAAAAGCATTTCCAACAAACGTACACACACATGCACTACACATTCAAAAAAAAAAAAGATTTATGTTAAATGCTAAGAAATAGATAACAATTTTCGAACTTACAACCCCATTACAGTAAGACTCAACAAAATAAATAAATGCTGAAACGTTACTCAATTCAAAACCTTTTTGAAAAAAAAATACTTTATCGAAGGAAATTTTTAAAAAATGGAAATATTTATTTATGAAAGAAAGCATCGATTAGATTTGACGAAGTAATTTAAATTGGAAAGTGAAAAATATTTCAGAACCAATTACTTTTATTTTGTTAGCGACTAAGCCCCAAAGTAAATCCAATTTGCTCGAATGGAGAAAGAATTATGTGCAACATTCCTTGGCTAATTTTTAATTGCAATGCCGAAGCTATTTCCGTGTTCTGCTGCTTTTAGAAGATCTAAGGGCATTGTGGCATTTGGACTTTAAAAAGTAAATATTTTAGTTGATTGGTTTTTTACTTCCTTTTACGTAGTAAAGGAAGTATTGTGATCGCGGAAAAAAAATTACTCAAATTTGGGTCTAAATTTTGATTTTGCTCACCCCTGAATGAATGTTCAGCAGTTTTTTCGACCTATCAGCACGTGCATATGTACCTACCAACATATAAGCAATCGAAAAATCCTTTTCAACCACCCCCGAGTTAATTACGACGAGTTTTCTCGTGACGTCTGTATGTACGTATGTATGTGCCTATCTATGTGTGTCGCATAACTCAAAAACTCTATGCCGTAGAAGCTTCTAGTTTGGTATGTAGGCTCTGAAGATGGTCTAGTTGTGCACCTCCCCTTGTGGTTGCATTCGAATGTTCCCAAAGGGGTGTTTAACCCTTTTTTGGGGGTAAATCAGCGTTGATTTCAATGCAGACTCAAGTGATATGAATTGGCGCGACCACTTGGCGATATGTGACATATCACCAAGTTGGCGACAAATTTGGTGAAAAAAAAATTTTTTTTGAATTTGGGTTCAACTTGGCGCTATTGGCGATTTTTTGCAAAAAATTCACTGAATGATATTAAAATCAGCAATATTTAGAAAATTAACCATTGTAAAACATTTTTGCATTGTTTCGTAGCAGATTAGGGGTGTAGATATTTGAATTGTTACCTTGCTCAATCCAAGCACTTTTTTTACCACTTACGGAACTACTAAGAAATTTACACGTAAAAGGAAGTAGTGTGGGGTCCATAGCAGATTTTTTAGCAATGACAGATTGCTTTTTATTTTCAACTAGCTGACCCGGCCACGCGTTGCTGTGGCTAAGGTATGGGTAAACTCTAATGTTTCAATAGAAACGAAAAACTTTATTATCGGTATAGAGATCAACTTTATATAAATATGAATTTGAGGTCAAAATATGAAAACAATCGAGCAAAAATTTCCTAAGTTTGCTAGAAATAAAAAATCAACAAAAAGTGTAGCATTTTATTACTTAGAAATATTATATTCAGGCTTGTAACAATTGAGTTAATTAAAAATTTGCTAATTGCTATTGTAACATTTTATTTTTTAATAATGTAGGTATGGTAGATAATTAACCAATATTATTTGTTATTTTTTGAATTATAAGCATTTTTCATTTCAGTTTAACTCAACACTAATCGGTGCGCAATATTCTTTGTTAATCTGTCTTTTGTAAACAAAAATAGATTGGACGGTTTTCCCACACGGGAGCAAGCGACTTATAGTTGCCCATGGGAAAAGCATGGATTTTCTAAATCTAAACCGCAAATTGACATTGTTTGTCCTTGGGACTTATTAATGGACATGGCGAAGGCTAAACGAATTGGAAACTGTAGACTTTTGAAGGGTATTGAAGATTCTGACGGTGTCATTGGGATACGTGGCAACAGAACTACTTCATCTTTAAACTTGCCAGTCAAAATGATTGCCTCAATAATGTTCCCGGTGATTTTTTTGATAACTAAACGCGTACCATTGCATAATCTCGGTGGATTTAAATTATGTAGAAGAACTATGGGTAAACCCATTTTTAGCCGCCGATTATGTGGTGGCATTCCGGGTATGTTTAAAGAATTTTAGTCAAGAATACAGAAAAGCTGGTAGCTAAATAGATAATTTGCAATAAAAAATATATTGCGGTCCTAAATTGAGATAAAAACTATCCTATCATTTAAGTTGGACCAAACTGAAACTGCGTGCAAAATTTGGTTAAAATCGGTTCAGTAGCTGAGGAGTCCATTGGACACAAACACAGGGACACGTAATTTTTATATATTATAAGAAAGATTATTACTTGTTTACTGCGCTCCAGAAGCTGCCAGAACGTGTGCTTTATGTCGCTCAGCCATGGAGGTGTCAAAAAAGGCTTAGTAAAAAGGCTTAGCCAAGAACACAGAAAAGCTGGTAGCTAAATACATAATTTGCAATAAAAAATATATTGCGGTCCTAAATTGAGATAAAAACTATCCTATCATTTAAGTTGGACCAAACTGAAACTGCGTGCAAAATTTGGTTAAAATCGGTTCAGTAGCTGAGGAGTCCATTGGACACAAACACAGGGACACGTAATTTTTATATATTATAAGAAAGATTATTACTTGTTTACTGCGCTCCAGAAGCTGCCAGAACGTGTGCTTTATGTCGCTCAGCCATGGAGGTGTCAAAAAAGACTTAGTAAAAAGGCTTAGCCAAGAACACAGAAAAGCTGGTAGCTAAATACATAATTTGCAATAAAAAATATATTGCGGTCCTAAATTGAGATAAAAACTATCCTATCATTTAAGTTGGACCAAACTGAAACTGCGTGTAAAATTTGGTTAAAATCGGCTCAGTAGCTGAAGAGTCCATTAGCCACAAACACAGGGACACGTAATTTTTATATATTAAGATTTATATCTCAGTCGTCATGTAGTTCTTATTTTTAGATTGGACTCGAAGTCTGCCACAGGGTTCCTCAGGGTGCTCTAAAGGTCGAGACTAGCAATCGCCCCTCGCCAGGGTCGACTAAAAGAATTTATGGTGACAACATGATGTGATGTAGGTCGCCAAATTGGCGACCTACTTTTTTCCTGAACAAAAATAACAAAATACCGATGCATCGTTCAGAATATGAAAAGAAAATAGCCATCAGCATCATCAATGGCGACCAATGTTAATTTGGAGAGAAAATCGGTCTATCTGCTTTAATAATAATCGAAATTCAAAATGAATAATTTTATATTTTTCATAAAAGGATTGCAAGTTTTGTTTAAAACGTTTTACTTCCTTTTTTTGGGGGGGCATTTCACGGTATTTGTGACATAGGGGTGTCAGTAAAAATACTTTTTAAAAGTTTATAAATATTTTTTTTTGAAAAAGTACATTCTAAAGTATATGAGTATCATATTGTTTTCACTGTTCACTTTATATTATGTTTGTAATTGCACTCAGAACATTGAAAATGCAATTTTCACTGTTACGGACTCTACATTGAATTTTTCTTTAAATCTAGCTTAAACCGATTTTTAAGCCAAAACTGGTACTTGAGACAGATAAAGTAAAAGCTCATCTCCAATATAGCTAACAATTTTAATCAAAAAGTGCGTTCTATAAAAAATTATGGATTGTGGAAATGATGAGTGTAGAGTTCGTAACAATAATTGGAATAAAAGTTTAATTTTTAAAGAAAAATTCATGTAGTGTCCGTAACATTGAAAATTGCATTTTCAATGTTCTGAGTGCAATTACAAACATAATATAAAGTGAACTATGAAAACAATATGATATTCATATACTTTAGAATGTACTTTTTTAATATATATAAAAATTTTAAACTTTTAAAAAGTTTTGTTACGGACACCCCTATGTCACAAATACCGTGAAATGCCCTTATACATTGTGATTTAGTTGATTAATGCAAGTATATAAGGTAATATTACTATATACAGAATAAAATGGAGTAGGATTATAGTTTTGTAACAGTAATCAAAGTGGTCACCAAGAACGCCAAAGTGGCCACTAACTTTTTTGGGTTTACTGGCCACTGACCGCTATCAATTTTTTTTAGTCTCAAACTTTACCGCCTCCTGAGACATCCAATAGTCCCTGGGTGGCGCCCATGTCCACACAAACACGACCGCTTTCACACACATACATGACTGCCTATACGAGCTAATATTTAGAAAAGTGCCAGTTTGAGTCCCAAGTGAATTTTCATTAGTATTTCAATAACTAGTTAAAAAAATAATTTTCCCCAGAAAGAAGACAAGTTTTGCTTTCATTTCATCTAATGATATCAGGAAAAAAATTTTTTTTTTCTTCAGAAAATATTTGTTTTATACATCGAAAATTAGATCGGTAACGTGTCCCCAATAGCAAAGCTTAGCATGCAAACAGCTTAAGCACACTTTCTAACTTCCCAAAAAACCGCACTTGCACAAAAAACGATTCTATTTTCACCCCTTTGTAAATATTTTACTTCATTTTTGTTTTATCGATTACTGATTTTCTAGGGAATGCGAAATAGGCGTGTCCATCAGTTCCGCGTCAGAGTGGTAACAATAACTTCCGACCTATATTTAGGCTCCCAAAATCATTTCCTGCACCGATACCACGTAATACTGAGTACCTGGTGAGATGTTTTATCGCATCGTAATTAAAAATTTGCATTTCTGCATCTAAAATTGCAGGTAAGATTTTTTAAAGTAATTTATAAAATGTGTGTCATTTGAGTCATCAGATCGGTAACACGCTCTAAAATGCGCAGTTTTTATTATTTTAAAAATTATTTTATATATAAGTATAGTCCTTTATTACAAGTGAAAAAACCACGTGTTTGATTTTGGTTTAGTGCGATCGACTCGGAAATAAAAAAAAAAACTTTGTCAGTTTGTCAGATCGGTAACAGTCAGAGCGGTAACATTGAAAAACAGCGAATATGTTACAGAACTAACTCACACGTTTCAGAATTATAAAAAGCAAAAATCATAGCTTTTAGCCATATATATTGAATATTTTCTTAAAAAATGAAAAGCAATGAGTTTTAGTACAATTGCTTCATTTGTGGTTTGTATGACCTAACAATAGAAGTTAGTAAAATAAGAAAAATTGACACTGCAGAAATTAAGTTAATTAATTATTATTATTTTATTTATTAATTTATTTATTTTTTATTTTTGGTGCTTCAATTTCTCATAACTTCACTAAATAATTAGATAATAACTAGCATGCTAACTTTGAATTTCTGATCAAGAAATTAAATTTCCTGCAACTAATTAAAGAAAAGCAAGCAGCAGAGTTGTGTGTTGAAAAAGTTGAAGTTGTGTGTTGTTTCAAAACAAAACAAATGTTTTATTAGCTTGGATTTGGTAATCTCATAATTTATTTTATCTAAAAACCTTATCGCTCATTTTTATTTCGAAGAAATGCTTTTTTATAATGAAATTTGATTTTTTAGCCTAATATATATATTTTAATATAATTATCTTAATTCTATGTTAAAAATGCAAGGAAATGATATCATATTTAGAGATGTTAACGAAGACTGAAAGCATAAACTCAAATATGTAGCTCATATTAACATCAGATCTGTAACATTCATCAGATATGTAACGGCTTAAAAGTGAGTAATCTAAGGAGGGGGTAAATAACTTCCTTGACCTCCCCCCTTTTATTTTCTTGCATTTAGAGCCAATTTAGACTTAGAATCCAATATTAGTTTTTTTCTGCAAAAAAAATTTTTTTTCAGAAAACTCCAACTTCAAATTGGCACTTTTCTAAATATTGGCTCATACGCAAACACACACACACCAACACGCGTCTACACAAGACACACACACAAACCTATCACAATTCGTCATTGCGAAAAACATAATTTGAATTCAAGATAAAATTCGAATTCTTTCGTTTTTAGCCTACTTTCCTGTTAAAAATAAAAGCAAGACGAAAAAAGTATTAAAAGTGGCTTGATGCATCTAAAAAATATCGCCAAGTCAAAAAAATATCGCCAAGTAAAAAAAAAACATCGCCAAGTCCGAAAAAAAAGCCAAAAAGAAATAAAAAGGTAAAATGAATATCGAAAAATTAAAAATTTGAAAGTGGGGTATTGAGATGGGGAATTTGTGTGTCGGTCGGTCGGTCTGTCGGTCGGTTGGTCTGTCTGTCCACCCCTAATAACTTTTGAATGAACATTTTCGATTTGAACAACTTTTGGTTCAACTTTGAACCGTTCAAACAACCTGTCCCGCAATGCTAGCTTTTGAAAGAGCATTCCGATTTTGACAAACTTTTTTTTTTTTTTTTTTTTTGGAAAGATCTCGGCGAGTACAGCTCATTCCCATATTTGATTTTTCGATTTCAACAATTTTTGGTTTATTTTTGAACCGTTCAAACAACCTATCCCGCGATGCTAACTTTTGAGTGAACAGTCCGATTTAAATAAACTTTTTTTTTGTTCGAAGGATCTCAGCAAAGATACTTCATTACCGTATTTAAATTTTCAATTTGAACATTTTTTCGTTCACCATTGAACCGTTCAAGCAACCTTTCCCCACCCACTAACTTTTGAGTGAACCGTCCGAATGGAATAAACTTTTTTTTGTTTGAAAGATCTCGGAGAGGCTCATTCCCATACTTTGCTTTTTAATTTGAACCATTTTTCGTTCAATATTGAACCGTTCAGAAAAAAAAAATTTAACATTGGCGCCTACGGGGAATTTAAGTTAAATGTTGATCCTGAACTTAAAGTCAGATTTCCTTCAAACTAACTTTGTGAGAAAATGGTTTTGATAAATAATGTTTGTAAAGTCCTTTTCTGAATAATCTTCTGTGAGGACTCTGATTCCGACTCCGCAAACATGGCGGAAATGCAGGCTCAGAAAAAAAAAGACTGACTGTGCAGACGATTTTTTGTTTATTTATTCATTTGTTTTATTTTATTTATTATTGTTTTTTTTTTCTTTTTTTTTGGCAGACGATTTTTTTTGCAACAAAAATTGTTCATTTACGAGGGCATTTTATTTTTTATTGATATTTAACAACTGGCAACGGATTAAAAGTGAAATTCGAGACATTTTATTAACGTACGAGTTTTTTTTTTTTTTTCTTTTTTTTCTTTGTTTGATAAAATGTGTTTTGATGCTCTTTGTACTTTTATTTTTTTTCTTTTTTTTCTTTGTTTGATAAAATGTGTTTTGATGCTCTTTGTACTTTTTTTTTTTTTTGAAAACGATTGAGGATTTTTTCTACGGAAGAACTGTAACAGTTACATTTGTTAAAAGTTGCGACAAAACGTTATTTATTCATTTACAGTGAACTCTCACTTATACACCGCCTCATTTATACGCCTTTTTCACTTATACGACGGTTTTGAATGGTCCCAGCACATTCCATAGCAAAATAATAATAGTATCATTCGTTTATGCTTCGCTCTAAAGATACTTATTTCACTTTTGCGTCAAATTTTCCGCAAAATAAAAAACATTTAATTTATTTCATTTAAAAAATAAGCATGCTTCTTCACTTTCTTCTTCAATCTTTCGCCTGTTTTGCTCACGGAAGGCATTTTTTCCTCGTGAACTAGAGTTTGCAGATATAAAATTATGTACTATGGATCGTTTTAAAGGTAACAGTTTGTAATTAGGTATGCTAGAATTTATGTTTTCTCTTTATCATTGTAGTTACGTTACAATAATTACCAAACCGTAGTAATGTGTTTCTTATCTATAGAAACATTCTTATTCATTTTCTCATTAGAATCTATGTTGCGTTTTAGTCTTTAAAATAGGCTTGTTCACTTATACGTCTCTCTCACTTATGCGCCTTTTCTGTTGGTCCCTTGGGCCGGCGCATAAGTGAGAGTTCACTGTATTTACTTTTTACGCGTCTATTTCATCTGATGAGAGGGGTATATTTTGCTTTTAGAAATCCGCTTTAAGTGCTAAAAAGGTATGTTTGACATTTTCAGTTTCAGATAATCAAGAGAATAATGATCAGATGCTAGAATGCTGATGTCGATGTGCGGGAAAGTAGGCTCGTTTAGTTCTTGACAGAACTTCTTGTTATTTATTTTTATTTAATTTTTTATTTATTTATTTTTTATTTATTTTGTTTCCATTTACTTATCTATTTTTTTGTTCAGCAGAGCATGATTTCGGTTTGAAGAATAGATACAAGAACTAGATTCATTTCATAGTTCACCGGTGATAATAGTGGTACTTCTAAAAAACTTGAAAAATATAACTAATAAACAAAATGCGCAACTTGCAAACTCATTTGAAAGAGCATGAAAAACTACATCAAGAATTACCAATAAAAAGCCTTAATTCTATTTAAAGCACATTTTAAATTGCTATGCTGTCGCTTCCAGGAAAAACGGAAGTCGCTGACTGTGACGTCACAATACATGATCTCTCTTTTACAGCTTCCTACGAGTATTGGCTGTGAAATGATTTGAGTTTTTAAGCAAAATATTGCTTAAAAATAATAAAAACAGCGTAAAAATGAATGAAAGGAGATATAGAGAAAATATTGTCTGCTTTTAAAGAGCAATATCGTAAACTGTCATGTTTTTTTAATTTATTTCCTGCGAATATTTATTTTCAGGATATTTTATAAACATGTTTTGGGGCAATTAGTTATAGTTTAGGTTATTTCTCAGATTGTTAGAGAGAGCCAGTTTTTTTAATTTATGAAGGTTTAAATTCTTTTTATGGGACGATTGCATATGAGTTCATAAAAATGTCCCCAGTCGGTTCCTAAATGTGCCCAGACTGTGTTCTCACATACGTTTAGAAGATTATAATTAATAAAGCTCCTGAGCTGGTCACATTTAGTACGGTTTTTTTTTTTTTTCAAAATACCCTTAAGACACTGTAAAAAATGTGCGTAAGGTTACCATTACTAATGGTTGTAACCAAGGAGATTAAAGAGGAGGAGCTAAATCTCTGCTATCTAAAAGTGGCAACGAATTCTCACCCGCCGCCAGAGGACGCTAGCTGAAACGCTCCCTATCTCCCACGGGAATCAATGTAAATGATACTGAATCTGTCATCTTTTTAAATGCTGCTATGGGGAAGAAAAAAAAAATTTTCAACTGGATTTTGGTGTAAATCTTCGATTGACATTATGAATTAAATATGATTTTCATCCCACGAAAATAGGTGCCGTATTCTTTGAGAAATAGCTTTAATCGAATGCACTTACCAACTTGCCAAATCTGACAGAATCTCTCATTTTTAAAGACTGCTGTTGGCAAGAATATTTTTTTTAATTGGAATTTTGCTCAAACCATCGATTAACATTATGAACTAAATATATTTAAGAAATATATTTCAACTAATAATTATTTTGTCTACTAAATATATTTAATTAATAACAAAATTAAATTCTGACATAATTAATTTTTTGCCTCATGCTTAATTTATCAACAATTTAGAAAACTGATTCTCAGCAAAAATTATATCGTACAATGCAAAGAAAATGTCACATACAGTCGCATATATGTCAAATTTGGCAAGTAGCTAGATGCCGTCGATTAAACATCTTTCTTAAAAAATACGGCAAAATTTCAGTGGGATCAAAGTCATATTTAGTTCATAATGTTAATCGATGGTTTACACCAAAATCCAGTTGAAAAAAAATTTTTTTCTTTCCCATAGCAGCATTTAAAAAGATGACAGATTCAGTATCATTTACATTGATTCCCGTAGGAGATAGGGAGGGTTTCAGCTAGCGTCCTCTGGCGGCGGGTGAGAATTCGTTGCCACTTTCAAACTAGCGCATCCGTAGAACATTTCTCTCCTTCTTTCTACTCCGTGGCTGTAACGTTGTACAACTCCTTATGAATGTAACCAAGATGTGACGCAGCCGGCCTAGTGGTAAAACGCGCTTGCTCTGTACGCAACAAATTCGTGGTTCAGGGCTCGATCCCATCGTATGTAATAAAAATAACTTACGAATTTGTGTCAAGTTGATTGGTAGTGGAAAAGCATGAACCTGATAAACATTAATTAAACGAATAATTGAAAGTTATCTTCTGCCTGACGGACGCTCTTTGTTCTTTCTTTTTACAGGGAATTCTGGTGTAATCTTACACAGAAATTGGTGAAACGTTACGCTGTTGTTACATTACCATGGTGTAATCTTCCGCAAGGGATATGTTACTTTACACCAAATGTATCGATGGAGGCAACACTGCCTGCACCGTGTTTATAGTGTAAGGTTACGCAAAAATTTTACGGTGTACGTTACAGCATTCTATGCAATACTATAAATGATAGAAATATTGTGATTTTGAGCACAAAAAGGGGGCATTTTTTAAACATTTAGAAACTTATCCCATCAATGCATTTACCTGAAATAAAGTTGAACTTCTTTTCTTAAAATAATGTTTTTTTCATCCCATGTCTGACGTGGCTCAAACTGACACTAAATGAAAGAATCACTTTAAAAAGTTATAATAACCTGTTTAAATGGTATTAATGATTATTATCTCTAAATTATGCACAGCTATATAATAGTTTGGATTACAAAATATTTTGTAAACTTTTTCTTTCGCTTCAGCCGACAACTGCAATAAAACTGTAAAAATATGAGTGGGGTAAAAAAAAACTGCTTTAAAGTTACACTAAATGTCTGTACTTCAAAGGAACAAAGATTTTCTTTTGAAGCAACCCTCTACATTTTTCTCAGTCTCA
Organism: Uloborus plumipes; assembly: GCA_038373865.1. Lineage (NCBI taxonomy): Eukaryota > Metazoa > Arthropoda > Arachnida > Araneae > Uloboridae > Uloborus > Uloborus plumipes. The sequence continues at coordinate 10,365 of JAXGGA010011761.1, read as the reverse complement.
GAGGAAAATGTCTTCCTAGCTTTGACAGTGAGAACATACTTAAAAATCTTCAGTTTATAAAATAACTACGTATTCCCACGCAATTTCAAATTTAAAATTCTTTTGAGGTTTTTTTTTAATGCCTTCGTAATATTATTCTTCAAACCGGTTTCAAAGTTTCTCTTTTTTTTTGGCATCAGTGTTCATTTCGTAACTCAAAATTGTTATGATTGGTTGATTTTGTGCTTCGCGATTTCAAATCTCTTTGAAGTTTCGTGTAATGTTATCTAGATCATTCATTCAACTGAATGTCAAATATGTTGAGTTTTTTTTTTAGCTGTTGCATTTACAGTTTTTATAAAGAAAAAAATAAATGTACAAGCACATGATCAGTCATCAGCCAAACAGCAAACAGAATAAGAACAAAATTTTTTCACGCGATTACGAGTTCTAAACTTGTGTTTCTTTACTAAATTCATAATTCATACAGACCTTTAAAATGACTGATTCTCAAAGTATTGTTGTCTCTTCTCGTCATAATCTTAATCATTTGTTCAGGCTTTTTTAATACGCTTTTATTAGTTTCACATTTGGGTTTGTTTGTTTGTTTGTATGCATGTATGTAACTCTAAATCTATATCTATAAAAATGAGTGTATGTATATATACTTGTTCTCTATACAAATCCACAGTTTGCGTCAGATTTTCATCAAACTTGACACAGAGGTTCCTTGATGCCCTAGAATTCTCACAGGCGGGGTCTTGAAATTTTAAAAAATCTAAAAAGCTCAAATTTAAATTTTTTGTCAAGAAATGACCCTTTTATAGGAATCTAGCCTATTTATATTGTAATCGAGATAGGCCTTTTAGCATTCAAATTGATGAAATTTAAGATTTTTAAATATGAGTATTTTCCTACAATGATTACGATTAAAGTAATGAATTTTCAATTTAAGGCTCACCTATTTCCTTTTAGCATTGAAATAAGTAAAAAACAATCATAATTCAGGTGGACTTTATAAAAAGAACCACGGATTTGAATTTCAAATTTGCAATGCGACGACAGTTTGCGTCTGTAATGGAGGTAAGCCTGAACGAGAAATTGATGTATTTCTGAGTGATGATAATTTTTACTTTGTAGGTGGGAACAATTAATAGAGAAAAGTTAATATTTTAAATTTGGCGGGTGAAATTGATGCAATTTTTTCACTTCCATGTGCATATATTTCATGCCAGTGGACGCGCTAAAGCAGACAACATTTATCTTTAATTTTCACCTTTTGATAAGACTATTTTTCTGTAAACGTTTAACTTTCTGTAATATTTTAGTCTTTTTCAAAGTTTGTACCTAAGAGACAGATTGATGCAAATTATTTTATACCCATATGAATAGAACTCTTTCAAACTTTTTTTCCCTGAATGCTATGTTGTATTAATAAGCACCCGGGCAACGCCGGGTATTAAGCTAGTGAAAGATAAAGTTTACGTTTTGTACATATGTTAAATATTTTATTTTGTACTATTATTAAATACTGAGGGCTAAACTATATTATTACATGTTGATGTATGATAAGTGTTTCAGTTGTTTGTGTGCGTATGTAACTCTGAGTAAAAGATAAAATTCACGTTATTTGCAAATATAAAAGTAATATATTTATTACTATTATTTATACTAAAGGCTAAACTATATTTAAAAGCGTATTTTTAGATTTTTTAAATTATATTTTGATTATTACAGATCTAACATTTTAATGCTATTTTTTCTAAGAGAGAGACTAATACAATCCTCGTATTAAAAAAGTTCACTAAGTTCTTAAAGAGTTAATTTTTAACTACTAAGGAAAGCAAGCATTTAAGGTCGTATTATTAAAGATTAATTATTCGCAGTAGACCTTAAACCCTTCCTTCTAACAGTAAGGTCTTCATCATGTGGCAACTAGAGCATGATATAACAAAAGGTTAGCAACTGCACTAACAAGCTGCTCTCGATGCATTGCAGGCTTAAAACTGTTAATTAACGGATGAGCCGCTTTTCTGAATGCGAATTATCTTGAGCTGCATATTCGACGTACGCAGCTAAAGTCACACCTTTATTAACATTTCGCCCTTAGTTGATGTGTCAAAACATTGTGCGCAAATAATAGCAGCAGCTAATGTACTTTTTTATTTTTGCACTTTGAGTTTTGTTTTATATAAGGGCAGTTGTGTGGTAACAGAACGGTACGGTGGGTACTCTGCCCTTCCAAAAATTTCCTTTGTCGGCAAATTTAAAGACATGATTGAAAAAATACTTTAAAACATTATAAGGGATATGGATCATTCCAGCGAAAATGGTACAAATCATTCCCGAGACTTAGGAATTTTTTTAAATCAATTTTAATAACTATAATTCAACTTCGCAGAGATGACCTATGACTCCTCCTTTTTTCAGGATTGTCCATTTTTAGGAAGGGGTGATACACAGATGAAAATTGAGGAATGGGATTCACAATTGATGGGGGAATTTGAATGGGTAGAAATTCTACCTATTTTAAGGAATGGACTCGTTTTCTCATCTGATTGACACCGGCCATCTCGTCGCGGTTGAATTATACCACCCATTAAGTGTATTTTTATTATTGGTTCTTCATTTAATTTTGTGCAATCCAGTATCAAATGTTTAGGTATAATCCATTTAGAAAGGAAACAAAAAAAATCTTTGTCAGCAGAAATTAGAAAATGACGTGTCCCAGCTTCAAATTGCTAGAATTTTAAATGTGATTTAAAATTAAGCTAAAATGTAACAACAAAATAAACTACACTGCAATGCACCATTTCTTCAGATTATCACACGAAAAAAAATTCCCCAAAAAACACCAATATTTATCCATGTCCCTCGATTTCCTATGTTTCGAATTGTCCATTATGTTATAAGCCTTTTGGAAATAAAATAAACAATTGCATTCAATCTGATATATTTTTTTAACAAATATAAGTAATATAACTGCCATGATTAGCTTGCTACATTGTAGTCAACAACCAAAATAAGCCTAATTCTTTTCTCATGATAGTTAATTTGAACTGTTGGCCACTCTGTTACAATCGTTTTTAAAGGTTGTAAAATGGTTATTGACGTTGTAACAATCACTTAAAACCGTTTTTAAAACATTTAAAGGTTATTTGTGCTACCTGGGAGTAGTAAACAAATTACCCATCACCTATACACCCTCCTCCGATTTTTCTCTCCCAAACTTCCGAAAGGAAGATTTGATTGAGATTTAAACGCGTCAAGTGGCTCCAGTGACGAGAAAACAAGCTATTAACGGGATCAAGTGCCAAATTAGTCTGAACCATCGCAATACGTAGAACCCATTTGGAGCGCAGTCGAAAATGATTTAGGGGCGTTAAGGTCATCCATTTTCTAAATGAATCGAGTTTAGCGTTCGACGCGAGTGAGAAAATCGCCTGCAATCGAACGAATGCTCAGGAGAACTCTGCAATGCAGGTAAATAAATCAAGATAGATGAGGCGTTACAGCTCCCGAAAACGACTCAACATGAAGTTACAGGAAGAAATATTGGAATTTTGCTGTTATAAATTAGCCCGGGAACACGGGTTATTTATTCATGGAGGAGGCCCTGTGATCGAGTTTCGGAAATTCAGTGCATTGGCGGCTGGGGGGGCAGCAAAAAAGGGGGGTTCAAAAGGGGGGTAGAATCTCGCTATCTATTTTTTCAGCAAAAATTTGTTTTATTGTTGTCTTTTAACATAAGTGAAAATGACCTCTAAAATATGGCAAATACAGCCTCGGAAATCAGGCCGTGGTAGCCCGATCGGTAAGGCGTCGGACTCGTAGCCGGAGTGTCCCGGGTTCGATCCTAGCCAATCAAAGAGCCACCGTCGTTACTAATGGCTGCTGGGCGACGTTAAATAATGGGCGTGGTCAGAAAGTCATCCAAGTGAAACGATATCTCTGGGGGCCTTGGGCCAGGGGTTTGCAAGGACCTTGGTCTGGATCAAAAGAACAGAGAGCGTTCTTCAGGGCCCCGTCCAATCGATTAAACCACGAGCTGTGGTAGGTACGGGGAACCCTGAAGTGAAATGAGTCAAAAATCAAGAAGGATGACCACAACACACTCTATCTTTAAGAAATAACATGAAAAAAGACTATTTTTGAAACATTCAGCTTTTTTTTTTTTTCTTTTTATCGCGAAATAAATCAATCTACTGAGAAAAAAAATCATTTTTCAATTGATTATTACTGTTTTACTCTGAAAAGTGAAGTGGTATGGTTCCTTTATTTTTGGAAGTGAGGTACAGCAGCAGCACTTGTCCCCCTGAACGATCCGCCTATGATTCAGTGGCAGTGGTTTTCAAACTTTTTATCTCAGCATTCCTCACTTTGTAATTCAAACATTGTTCTGCCTCCCCACCCCCTTCTTAATTTTGCTCAATAATATAACTTCACAAATGATATCTTGATGTTACTAGTGAGTCAAACCTCGTTATAACGAGCTCGAAGAGGTCTTTAAAATCAATTCGTCTTTCCCGTAGCTCGTCTTATCCGAACAAAAATAAACAATAAGCACAAGGACGGGAATGAGAAATGTAGTTCATCTTTTAGCAGTAATTCGTCTTAAGCGGGTTCGAATTATCGAAGTTCGACTGCATAGTGGATTAAAAAAACAACATCGTGTTCAGGAACGCCCTGATGTTGAGTCACTGTGACCTCCCAAAAGAATTTCTTATCCCGCAAATTTGTGCCCGTTCTGGCTCTTGGGAGATGTCGGACCCCATGAATGATGTTACCACTGTTCAGTATATGTGCTAAGAACATAGAATCGAGATAAATGTAGTATTGTTCACCTCAGAATTGCTGTCGCTACAAGGAAGAATCAAAAACATCGGATTCGTAGGAGACGCGTAAATAAACGCGATAAAACTTCCACAGTTCAGTGTCTTTCTTATCAGAAAATTTGGCGGAATTGACCACAGAGCAGGAGTACCCCTCCTGGATGGGGGCATCGTCCATGCCCCCAAAATTGACTTTATTTACAGCCGACCCTCTCAATCCTCTTTAGACAAGAAAAGCACCCAGCCTCTGGCATTCACTTGAATTTCGACATCTTGAATTCAAAATTATGCTTCCCGCTATCAGGAATTGCGATAAGAGCCATTTGTAGAAAGAAGAAACCCGAAGAGTAGGTTCCTGTCGCAATTCGTAGTAACGTAAAAATATAAATTGAGTTCAAGATGCTGAAATTCCAAGTTTGGATACAAAAGGGAGGAGCGATGACGGCGATCGGATTTAATCCGATTATTTCCTCCTCCTTTAAGACACTTGGCATCGGCAATGTTTCTGAATTGAAGTTCTAAAAACAGAAGTCTAGTCCATCTTTGATGTCGTAGGGAAAGGGGTAAAGTTTAGAGACAAACAATTTTTCAAAATTAAAGTTCTAGAAAAAGAAAATCTTTTACTATTTTTGATGATGTTAGGAGATGTTCAAAACACTCGCCTGGAATCATTGAAGAAGTTGAGGCTCAAAAAATGGAATTTCGTTCAAAGAGCTCCTCTCCCACTTTTGGACATAATCTCTATATTTTATAAATAAAATAATGTGGCACCCCTCAACCCAATGCGCGAATCAGGTATGTAGTAGGAGGTAAGTAAAAAAGTTAATCCTTAAAAAACTGAGGATCCGCCTTTGCAAAATTCAAATAAATGCCAGGGGCTAGATTCCAGATGTTGTGGGCTTGATTGTGTACTGGATGGTAGATGTTATGTGTTAAATGTTTTATCCAACTCGAAATTTATTTTTTATTTCAAAGCAACTGCTACGGGAAAAAAAAAATTGTTTCTCCAACGCTTCACAGGGGTGATTGTGAGTTCATGAAAAAATACCTGAAAGTTTTAAAGAGAAAATGTGTGTGGGGAGGGGGGCATTTTTTTCAAACCAAGGCTCCTATTATTTAAGCCCACCTAATTTTATAATTATATACATGTTTTATATTTAATTGCCTTTCATAAAAAAAACAAGACACATTTCATATATTCGAATGGTTTCAAATAGTTTTTAGTCACATTAAAACATTGTGCATGCATTTAATTAAATTGTGCCCTGGTGTTGTACAAATTATCTCAAAAAAATATTTTAAGGAGAAAGTAAAAGTCTAACAGAATTACTGTTTGTTGTGCGAAAATCTTTATAAAGTAATGAAAGTTGCATTTGTTACTGAAAATATAGAAAAGAATTTATCCAGATGCAGTACCTATGAATCGCCTAATCAACACAGTATGACCTTAACATTTCATTATTTTCTTCATGGCATCTTAACATTTCCATTCGATGAATATTATTAGTACTTATCGGTATAATCACCGAAAATTCGAAAAATTAAAAAAATACCGAAGATGGCAAGAAAAAAGCATAATTAAAAGTATTTTATTTCCGGTATTTTCGAACATAAAAATACCAGAATCGACCATGAAAATACCGGAAATCCGGTAAAATACCGGAACACAATCACCCCTGGCTTCATTACGGCAATGCATGTTTAATCGTTGTTGAACTGGGCACGTGAAAATCCGAGCACCAACAACCCAGAGCTTCACTATAGAGCATCCAGTGTAACTCAGGTGATCCAAGGGTAGTTACAAGGGAGGAGCGAGATCGGGGCGATCGCCGCTCCCTTGGTGGACTTTTCACCGGTAGGTTTTCGACATTAAAGTTCCAAAAATTGAATTTTATACGAGTTCTAATCAAGTTAGAGGAAAGAGTTTTTAAGTTCTCCCCCAGAAGATTTCGAAATTGAAATCCGAAACTTTTGCGATCACAGTATGCATAGTAAAAAGTAGCAGGAATCAATCGCTCCTTCCTTAGAAAACTGTCTGGATCCGCCCTTGAGGTGATCAAAGAGAAAGAATAATCTTTAAATTAGTTTTAAAAAACTGAAACATGCGCTTAAAGATGCACTTATAATACAACAACATGTAATATACACTGGCGGAAAAAAAATTCCAACACCAAGAAAGACTTGTGTTAGATAAACGAAATTTGGTAGGCGTGTGTATATACAACTGAAAGATGACATCGATTGAAATTTCGCCCACCGCGCATAAGTGTGGCCCAGCTGGCGTCACTCAGAATATACAAATAAGACTTGTTTTAAAAGCGTGTTGTGAAGCTCGTGAGTATTATTTTTCCATGAAATTTGACCAATTGCGTTCATGTTAGCCAGGAATGCCTTTAAGAAGACGAAGAAGCCATTATCAACAGCTCACCGAGTTTGAACGAGGTCGTTCAATTTGGCTACGAGAAAGTGGATTTTCATTTCGCGATATTGCAGAAAGACTTGGGGGGAAATGTTTCCACCATGCTTGATTATTGGAAGCAGAATCTATGGTCAAGGGATGGTAGTACCTCAAGAAGATCGAGTTCCGAGCTGCCACGTGGCACGACTGAGAAGGAAGATCGCCAAATCCTGCGTATGGCTGTGGCGCATCGTACTGCATCTGCGGCTGACATTCGAGCTGTAGTTAGTACCGTCGTGACCCAAAGAACGGTAAGGAACTGTTTACTTCAAGGACAACTCCGAGCCAGGCAGCCTGTAGCCGGTATTCCATTGACTGCAAGCCATTGCCGTTTCCGTGGTGCCAAGACAAAGCTCACTGGAGGTCAGAGTGGAGATCTGTTGTAATTTTTGATGAAAACAGATTCTGCCTTAGTGACAGTGGTGGCTGTATATTGGTCAGAAGGAGGCCCGGGGAAGGCCTGCATCCAAGCGGTCTACGGCCTAGACACACGGGACCCATACCTGGAGTCATGGTCTCTGGAGCAATTTCGTACGACAGCAGGGGCACTCTTGTGGTTATCCCAAACTCACTGACTGAAAATTTGTCGTCAGTCTGGTAATTTGACCAGTAGTACAGCCCTTCATGAGTAGCATTCAAGAGGGAGTTTTCCAACAGGATAATGCTCGCTCTCACATCGCTGCTGTAACGCAATGTGCTCTACAGAGTGCTGACATGTTACCATGACCTGCAAAATCACCAGGTCTGTCTCCAATTGATAACGTATGGGATATCATTGGACGGCACCTCGAGCATCATCCACAGCCAGCAATGACGGTTCATACCACTAAGTGACATTCGGCACCTGTATGACATAATGCATGCACGCTTGCATACTTGCCTTCAAAATTCTGGAGGTTACACCCTCTATTAAATTAACATAATTTCACATTTGCACATCATTTTCTTGAGCTTAAATTACCCAGTGATCTTGTACATTTAATCAATTAAACATGTTAACTAGACAATTGCATAACCCAAATTTCATTACTCTACAGTAAATTGTTCTTGGTGTTGGGATTTTCTTTCCGCCAGTGTAGTTTAGCCTTTAGTATTAATAATAGAGTTAAATACATTACTTTTATATTTGCAAAGAACGTGAATTTTACCTTTCATAACATCTTTATCTTGTAACTCTGAGTTACATACAAACAACTGAAACACTTGAACACATCAACGTGTAATAATATAGTTTAGCCTTTAGTATTAATAATAGTATTGAATATATTACTTTTATATTTGTAAAGAACGTGAATTTTATTTTTTATTCAGAGTTACATACATAGAAACAAACAAACAAACCCACATGTGAAAGTAATAAAAGCGTATTAAAAACGAATTGACCGTACGAAGGTAAGAAGCATAAAAACATTTGAAAATGTTGAGGAAAAAATGTTCTTCAATCGCTTTCTGAGCGTTGAGTACTTTTCAAAACGAAGGGTGATTTAAGGCCCGAAATCCTTTTCTAAATGAAATCACGAACTCTACGTACTTCTCTGAAAGTCACGTGTCAAAGCTATACCATTTCGTTATTCATAAAATATTGGATTTCGATGCTCCTACAATAGAATCAACTCACTTGAGAGGCAATGTTCTAATACTCTGTAAAAAAAATGTTGTTTTTACAGCATAATACAGTTCATTTTATAGTAATAAACTGTAAAATTTTCTAATTTTGCAGGAAAAAACTGTCAAATTGCTAATTTTACAGCTGTAAATTTTTGTACATAAAGGTAGTCAAAAAATAAATAAATAAATAGATAAATATAAAAATAAATAAGTAAAAATAATGAAAGACAAATGTATTAAAAAGTAATAAAAAGAAAAAAATGAATATCTCTATGCATTTTTAAAAATAATAATAATAATAAATACATGTAGAGAAAATTACAACGTTAAGGAGGCACAAATAAGAAAGGGATACTGCAGACACATGTTTCGGCTTTACAAGGAACGCCTTTTTCAATGCAAAAAAAAAAAAATTGCGCTTATGGATGCACAGACATCCGACAAAAGCTTTTGTCTTTAAACTTTAATAATAAATACATTGAAAAAAGTAAAAAATAATTATGAGTAAAATGAAAAGAAAAAAGTAAAGTAAAAGAAAATATTTCTTTTTTTAAATTAATAAATAAAAGAAAGAGAGAAACAGGTGCAGTTAATAATGTTGAAATTTGAAAAAAAAAATATTATCTAAAAAGAAAATGCTGTTAGTCAATTAGAAAAGAACTGGAGGTAAGATTGCATGGTTGTCAGCGTTACCCAAGAAACACCACGAGGAGGTCACCATGCGACGTTTCTCGTCGGGGAGTTTTGATCAGGCAGGCCCCCTTGCCTACTGCCATTGGGGAGTTTTGATTAGGCAGGCCCCCAATGCCTACTGCCGTTAGAGACAGGAGTGCCCCGATGGGAGGTCACTGTGACCTCCCAGTAATTTCCGTATTTGGCACATTTGCTGACGATTCGGCAATTTGAAGACAAATTGCAACATTGAGATTACTTGTTCGTTTTAGTTTTTTGAATTGTTTTTTAAAAGATGCTTAATGTTTTTTCTCACTAAATGTGATGCATGTATGACATGTGTTCACGCTTGTATTTTATCATTCGGTAAAATTGAAACTTCACTTCGGCAAAGTGATAATTTTCCCCCTCCCAAAAATTTTAGCTCGGGGCGCCCCTGGTTAGAGAGCAAGAGCCCATAGGAGCTAGATTTAGCGTCATTTTAAGGGGTCACATTACCTCAAAATGACCAAATGACCAAAAAAAAATTGTGTATTTTATATCTAAACGTTATTTCAAACACTTGGAACAATTACTTAGCTGCAGCCAAATATTGAAAAAGTAATGAGTGACTTTAGATCACGCATGCTATGTGTTATAACGGAAAAGCACATTAAGGGGTCACATTACCTCAAAATGACCAAAAAAAAAATGTTTATTTTAAAATCTAAACGTTATTTCTTCAAACACATGGAACAATTACTTTGCTGCAGCTCAAATATTGAAAAAGTAATGAGTGACTTTAGATCACGCATGCTATGTGTTATAATGGAAAAG